>WNGW01000151.1:0-33437 GCA_011952105.1 Coreoperca whiteheadi
TGACATAGAACGGCCGATGGCACAGGCCGTTTGCTTTGTGGCGCGGAGAGACAGGTCCGTAGCCCGGCGAAGCTCAGCAAAAGCCCCGCTATCCACCGTACCACCCTCACTCAAGTCTTTAAGGAGGTCGGCCTGGTATGCTTGCAATACCGCCATAGTATGCAAGGCAGCACCCGCCTGACCCGCCGCCTGATATGCCTTCCCCACCAAAGCCGAAGTAGTCCTACACGGTTTGGAGGGGAGGACAGGCTTCCTCCATGAAGATGCCGACCCAGGTGAGAGATGGGTAGCCAGCGTCTCTTCAACCCGCGGCATCTCCGTATACCCGCAGGCTGATGCTCCCACGATAGTCGAAAACGTTGACGTCGATGGGACAAACACACGCGCGGTATAAGGGTGAGACCACGACTTTGATAACTCATCGTGGAGATCCTCGAAGAAAGGGAGAGGCTGCGGACGTGGCTTCTCCCCACTCCCAGAGAGAAACCTATCCGCCAGTTTGCTACGTTTGGGGGGTTCATCCTCACGGGGCCAGTCCAACTGCAATCTGGCCACCGCTCGCGTCACCACCTCCAACAGCTCCTCGACAGACTTATCGCCGTGCGGTTGTTGTGGCGGCGGCTCCCGGTCCGCAGACCCGAGGGAAAGCACTTCCTCATCGCCCCCCACGTGAGCCGAAGAGGCGCCGCAGCGCGCTTCGGAGACACGCGGGGAGACACATGGATCCGGCGGCTGAGCAGGCGAAAAGGGCTGGCCCGTCCCCCGCTCGTCAGCCAGATCCATCTCAGAGCCCCACGATCTAAGCGCAGGTGCGGACCGAAAGCAAGTCAGACGGGCCCGCAGTGTCCTAACAGAGAAGGACTCGCAGTGCCGGCACTCGCCCGAATCAAAAGCCGCAGCCGCGTGCTTTTCTCCCAAACAAGCCACACAGTAATCATGCATGTCCGTGTCACACAACTCTTCGATCCTCCACTCATGACTGCTAGCTCTAGCACACCACACAGTAACGGTCTGAAAACAAAGAGACCTGAAGGCTGGCAGCTGGAGCTCATCTACTTATAGCCTTGGGCTTCAGGTGCGCTGGTGACGTCACCCGCCAAGGCTATAGTTTGCTTGAGTCAATTTCATTGACGTTTTTAAACACACTTTTCACAGCCGGTCACGCGGAGACGTTCCCATATGCATACTGCATGCAGCATCGAGTGAAGCTTTTGAAAGGGAACTGGTTACAGTAGACATTATTTTATTTCATTAAGAAATAAGGTAGTTAAAGAAATTAGAAAAGCTAAAGCAGACTTTTTTATTACTGCTTTGAATAGTGCACAGGGAAATTCAAAAATGACTTGGAATCACATTAAAAAACTGACAGGGGATTCTCATAAAAATAGGAAAAAACTACTTGAAATTCATTTAGATGAAAAGATTTTGTTGGAGCCAAAGGCTATGGCAGAGGCTTTCAATCATTACTTTATTGATTCTGTGACTGAAATCTCTAAAAATGTTACAGGAATTCAGAATAAAGTATATCCGTTGTTGTCTACTGCGCAGAATTTTACTATAGCACACATTACTGAGGCCAAAGTCATAAATGTTATTAAGTCCCTTAAACCATCTAAAACCAAAGATGTCTTTAGAATGGACAAGAGTATGCTTAAAGATCTTGGTTCAGCTCTAGCCAGGCCCATTGCCTCCATCATTAATCTTTCTATTTCAACTGGATATTTCCCAGATGCCTGGAAATCTGCTATTGTGGTATCTGTTTTTAAATCTGGTGACTCGACTGCTTTAAATAACTACCGGCCAATCAGTATTCTTCTGGCTGTCTCCCAAGTTTTGGAAAAAATTGTAGCCAAGCAGATTATCCATCACTTAAATAACAGCTCACTTTCCGTTCATCCCATGCAATTTGGCTTAAGAGCCAAATATTCGACTGAGATGGCCACATGCCTCGTTGTAGAGAAAAGAAAATCTTCTCTAGACTTGGTTGGTGTTGTTGGGGCTGTATTTTTGGACCTTAGAAAAGCTTTTGACACAGTAAATTACACCGTTCTCCTTAGTAAGCTTTTAGGTCCCTATTATTTAGCCTCTACATTAATGACTTGCCCTTGGTCAGTCCTGAAGTTGAGTGTATAATGTATGCAGATGACACGGTTTTATTTGTGTATGGCAGATCAAAAGACATTGTTGCTGCTAAACTTACAAAAGCCATGAGATGTGTCAAAGCATGGCTGGAGGAATGTTGCATGCAGCTAAATGTCGGGATGTTTTTTAGTAAAACCAGTAGGATCTCCCATGACCCTGAAATATATGTTGGAGGTGAAAAATTGCAGTTGGTCACACAGTACAAATATCTTGGGTTACTGATTGATTCCAATCTCTCCTTTAAAGCCCATGTTAAGATAGTAAGTAAAAATATTCAAGCTAAATCTGGCAACTTTTAGATCAATCAGAAGTGAAATGTCTACCGAGGCTGGAAAGATATTTTTACACTATGATTTTTAGTCATCTTATATATTGCCAAACTAGTTGGTCACAGGCAAACCATATCACAATCAGATCCCTTGAAATATTATACATGCAAGCCATCAAGGTCATGGATAAGAAAACAAGATATTACCACCATTGTGCAATTTTTAAAAAGTAAAATTTTTTTAATTGGTCTGACCTTCCGAAATTTGCCAACTTATGTTTGATTTATAAGGCAATGCATAACTTAGCTCCTCCTGATCTTATCAGCCAAAGAAACAGTACTTTGTGAGTCATTAGAGGCTCAGTGAGAGGTGACTGTGTGATCCCTCTGCGCAAAAGCACCTTCAGCCAGTCAGCCTGGTCTGCGAGGGATGCTAGTGAGTGGAACACATTATCAGATGAAATTAGACAGGTAACTAGTTATAAGGCTTTTTCTAAACAGTTAAAAAATTGGCTCATTGACTCATATATCTGTCAACACTAAAGACTTGAACCTGTTGTGTCTCTTATCTAAACAGTTTGTTTTGTGTTTGTTTTTTAAGGCTCTTTGTCTTGTGTTTTTTATGGTTGTTTTAGCAGTGAGTTTTATGTATTTTTCATTTGTAAGTAATGCTTTTCAGATTTATCTTGTGTTGTTACTAACTATGTATTTTTGTGTTATATTATATAATATATTATATTATATTGCTCTTTTAAAATCTTGGCCAGGGACTACCGATGAAAAATAGCCTCTGGGCTAATTCTGGCTTTTTTACTCATGTTTATTCATGTGGTTTATGAAATTGCATTGTCCCCTTCCTTATAAATAAACTCATCTAAAAAAATTAGTAAAAGGAAATGTTTAAGCTTCTTAACAACAGTATAACAAATAATTCACTCTAACAAAACCGATTATGTTGTTTAAACACATATTGTTGTTGGAGTCAGTGATACCACTGTTACATGTTCATACTATTTTGGTTCTTGTGAAATGCTGGAAACACAATGCCGGCTGTTCTTATCCATACTCAAATGTTGTTCATCACATCGGGGTTTTTCAGAGAATCTCTGCTATTTAGCCTCAAGCATTATTGCTACCATACTGGTGGCATTTCCAAATACAATATAGTATGAAACATTCACTTGACAGCCCTGTAACAGATCCTGCCCTGATGAAAATTCTTATGTTCAGTTTGTGTTGAACCAGCAAGCTAAATATTGCTGCCATCAAACTACTCTAATTTCATCATGTAGCTTAATAGAGCAGGTTGTGCCTTTTTAAAGAAGAGAAAATGATTAAAATATAACTGTATTAAAGCAGAGGTGGATCTACTAAATGATTGTATATGAGAGGTGATGTTTTTTGCTGAAGAAGTCTCAGCTAAAAACATATGATAAAACTAAGAATATAGGTCTGAGGTTCTAACAGCATTTTATTTGTATTGAAACAACATAGTCAAATGACACAGGTTAAAACCCTGGATATTAGAGATTTTGATTGTTACTTCTATTCTGCTGTGTTTCAGGCTGATCCACAGTACCTGGATCTACCCCATTCACCACTACCCTGCCTTCTTTGGCTACTACTTCTTCAACTTGATGCTGGTGGTCCTTCTCTGTCTGCACATGTTCTGGGCCTACCTCATTCTCTGCATGATCAGAAAATTCATGTTTGGCACTGTAAGTCTGCTCAGTAAGAATTGTCTGTCATCTATCAATATTCCCAAATCTTTTGTGGGTATAAAATATTTGCTTGGCAACACTATACAACTATCTCCACTTTCAGTGGTGTGAAAAAGTCTTTCCCCCCTTCCTGATTTCCTTTTTTTTGGTCACACTTAAATTTTTCAGCTCATCAAACAAATTTAAATATTAGTCAAAGATAATACAAGAAACACCAAATGCTGTTTATAAATGAAGGTTATTATTATTAAGAGAAAACAAAATCAAAACCTACATGGCCCTGTGTGAAAAAGTGTTTGCCCTACCTGTTAAAGCATAACTTTACTGTGGTTTACTTCTTCTTCGTGTTTTACGGCAGTTGGCATCCAACTTTATGGTGCATTACCGCCCACCTCTGCTCCGGAGTGTGAATCAGAAAATAGGTTTACAGACTAAATCACCCACACACCCTCCTTCACACCTTCAGCGTGCCTCTGAATCTCTGTATCATTATAGACCAAACTTGATTGGGTTTAACGTCAACACGTGACGCACGGCAGCGGAAACGGATCTTCAGCAAGCGCTCTGGGTCTCTGAGAAATGGCAACTGTGAAGCGGTTTTGGCAGTGCGTGTATCCCTGCCCACACTATATTCCCAACGGTGACACACATGAGATGTGTGCAGCCTGCTTGGGAAGAGAGCATGCACTAGCAGCCCTTGAGGGGGGCTGGCTGTGTGCATTGCTAGCGTTTCCCGCTCTCGGCTGGCGCTTAATGAGGAAGGTGGCCAGCTCTGCGCCCCACGCGGTAAGGGACCGGCGGCTGCTGAGGCATCCTGGCGACTGCACTCCTGGGGATCGCAGATGGACCTTGACAACGAAGGTGAGACAGCTTGGCTCTTTCTTTACCTTCATCCGTGGGTTCTTTCTCCCGCTTTCGGGGGCCGGAAGCCCGAGTCTGTGGCTTCTTCCGTCCCGGAGCGGGAGCCCGCTCACCAAGACTCTAGTTCAGAGGAACTGGATGTGCTCGGAGCGGAAGGCGGAGATATGGGTGGCTCATCAGCCCAGTTGCCGCAGTATGAAGAGCTGCTGGAGGTGGTTTCCCATGCGGTGGCTAGGCTCAATATCGCTTGGCCAGCGGAAGAGCGAACGCTAGTCGCCGGACTAAGAGATGAGCGTTTCCTCGTAGCCCCACCTCCTCGCCCGTGTCGGGATTTACCGTTCTTTCCGGACCTCCACACTGAGGTGTCGCTGGCAGCGTATTTATCGCCGGAGGCTGTGTCCTCCCTGAAAACCCCGATGTTGCCTACTAAGCCCTGCCATACTACCTCTGCTTTAGTTGGCAAGGCGGGTCAGGCTGGTGCATGCCTGCACACTATGGTGGTCTTGCAGGCATACCAGGCCTGGATCACCTCGACGACGGGGGGCCCCTCGCATCTGAGGATGTGAAGGAGCTTCGCCGTGCAACGAATTTGTCACTCAGGGCCATGAAGGATACAGCCCGAGCTATCGGCGGGCCATGGCCCTGCTGGTGGTGCCAGAGCGCCACTTATGGCTGACTGTCGGGTATTAAGGATAGGGATAAGACCTTCCTTATGGATCCCCCGCTTTAGCCTGTTGGTCTCTTCGGGGAGGCGGTCGGATCAGTTGTCGAGTGCTTCAGGGAAGCGCGCCAACAGGCTGCGGCTATACAACAGATCCCCAACAGCGAGATGCATATCGGGTTTCACAGCTGATACTTTATAGTTCCGAAGAGAGACGGTGGTCTGCGCCCCATTTTAGATCTTTGTCACCTGAACCAGCCTCTGAGGAGGTTCCGGTTACAGATGTTGATGATCCCTATGATTGTGAGTCAAATTCAGTCCGAGGACTGGTTTGTCACGATCGATCTAAAGGACGCGTACTTCCATGTCTCTGTCATTCCGGGACACCGGAACTCCCTGTGGTTCGCTTTTGGGGGCAAAGCTTACCAATATCGGGTGCTTCCCTTAGGCCTAGCACTCTCCCCTCGCACCTTCACGAAGTGTATGGATTCCACCCTGGCTCCTCTCAGACTCCAGGGGATCCGTATCCTCAATTACTTGGACGACTGGTTGATTTTATCCCAGTCTCGTCTCACCGCAGTATGGCATCGAGATGTTGTACTTGCGCACTTGAGGTGCTTGGGGTTGAGGCTCAATAGAAGCAAGAGCACGCTCACTCCAACACAAAGGATTACGTTCCTAGGAGTAGTGTAGGACTCATTCGCGTTGCGGGCACAACTGTCTCCCGCATGCGTCGAGTCAATCCTGACTATGGTACTCAGGGTGCAGCTAGGCTGACATCTCACCGCACTTCAGTTTCAGAGAATGTTAGGCATCATCGCTGCAGCATCCATCGTGATTCCGCTTGGATTGCTGCACATGAGGCAGCTGCAGTGGTGGATTTTCCCTGAGGGGCAATCCTTTTTGCCTGCTCAAGATTACACGCAGGTGCATGCATGCCTTAGACAGGTGGAGACAACGGGTGTTCCTGACCCATGGCCCAATGCTGGGAATGGTGTATCACCGTCGCACACTTTTGACGGACGCCTCCAGCACCGGATGGGGCGCTGTTTTGGAAGGCCACACAGCCCGAGGTCTGTGGTTGACCCCGCATCTACATAAATTGCCCGGAGATGCGAGCGGTCTTGTTGGCCTTTTCTTATGGCACTTTCTTCCACAACTCAGGGGCCACCACGTGCTTGTCCGATCTGACAACACATCAGTGGTCTCCTACATAAATCAACAAGGCGGTCTGAGGTCGCGCCCTTTGTGCAGACTGGTCAGATCCTTTTGTGGTCCCAGGGGAAGTTGCTCTCTCTCAGAGCACTTTTCATACCTGGGTACCTCAGTGTGGGAGCAGACATCCTGTCGAAGCAGGGACCAAGGCCCGGGGAATGGAGACTGCACCCCGAGACGGTGCAGATGATATGGAGATTTGGCAAAGCACAAGTGGACTTGTTAGCATCCCCAGACAATGCTCACTGCCCCCTCTGCTTCTCCCTTGTGTATCTAACGCCCCTGGGGCTGGATGCCATGGCACAGCTGTGGCCGAGGCTACGGCTATACGCTTTCCCCCGATTGCTCTGCTCCCGGGGCTTCTAGAGAAAGTTCGCCAAACAGGGGCCCAGCTGCTGCTCTGGCCCCGTTCTGGCCATCCAGAATTTGGCTCTTGGGCCTGGTAGCCCTCCTGGACGGCCCCCCGTGGAAGATTCCTGTCAGGAGGGACCTGCTGTCGCAGGGCCAAGGCAAAATATTCCATCCCCAGCCAGGGAAATTGAAGCTGTGGGTCTGGCTCCTGAGGGGGATCACCTCCGAGCTGCCGGTCACTCTACCGAGGTAGTTGAGACCATCTTACACTCTAGAGCCCCCTCCACGAGGAAACTGTATGCGGGCAAGTGGAAAATTTTCACTACATGGTGCCTGGAGCAGTTCACTGCCCGATGGCTTCAGTGCTGGAGTTCCTCCAAAGCCGGTTTTCGGCTGGACTCTCCCCCGCTACACTTAAAGTGTATGTGGCTGCGATCGCAACATTCCACAGTTTGGTAGATGGCTGCTCGCTTGGGAAGCACCGCTTTGTTACCAGTTTCCTTTGTGGCACCTTAAGGATGAGGCCTCCGGTTCAAGTCAGAGTCCCTCCGTGGGATCTGATAGTGGTGCTGGATGGATTAACCACAGCACCGTTCGAGCCACTGGACGATGCATCAGACAGGTGTCTGGCCTTAAAGATGGCATTTCTGCTGGCCATGACTTCTCTCAAGAGAGTGGGAGATCTGCAGGCCCTGTCGGTCCTGATCTTTCCAGGCGCAGTTAGAGCCATCCTGCATCCCGGGCCGGCTTATGTACCTAAAGTACCCACTGAGGTGGCCCGGCCGGTAGTCCTGCAGGTGTTCCATCCTCCTTCAGAGTTGGCGGAACAGGAAGATAGGCTGCAACTGCTTTGTCTGGTCAGAGCCCTGGAGATTTATGTCTGGACAACATCCCAGTGGCGCAATTCGGACCAATTGCTGGTATGCTTTGGGCCCCCTCGTAAGGGCTGCCCGGCTACCAAACACACTATTAGCAGGTGGATAGTTGAGGCTATCGTTTCGGCTTACGAGGTACGCGGTTTGTGGAGTTGACGCAGCGTTGAAGTTCCCTTGAAAGGGAATGTACCAGGTTACGTAGGTAACCATGGGTCCCTGATAGGGAACGAGAGGCTGAGTCTCGCTGCCATACTTCCAGCATGCCTGTGAGCAGCTTGCTTCGGTCGATCAGAACGCTGACGACAACAGTGAAGCTTGCTCCCTTTATACCTCTGGTTCCGCCGGCGTGCGTCACATGTTGACGTTAAACCCAATCAAGATTGGCCTATGTTGATACAGAGATTCAGAGGCAGTGACCCTGAAGGCATTCTCCATAGCGTCAGCTGATGCAGCGTCTCGTTCCCTATCAGGGAACCATGGTAACCTGGTACGTTTCGGCTGAAGAGGGCCATGGGATATTGAAGATAAACGAAGGAAGTGCTGCTTTGGCTATGACTCAGAGTAACGATACTTAGTTTTATAATGTCCTTCCTACTACTACATTGGAATGCTAGGAGCTTAATAGCAAATGGGTAAAAATTAAAAAAATATATAAAAGATGGGAAAGACGCCAGACATCTTGTGTATTCAAGAGACATGGTTAAATAGCTCCTTGGATTTTAAGATCAATGGATATGTGGTAGAGAGGAAGGATAGAGGAAATGGAAGAGGTGGAGGGTGTGCAACATTTATCAAAGAGGGAATAGCATATAAAAGAATATATGGTAATAGTAATGCAGAGTAAGTTAATATAACAATAATGGGACTACAAGAGGTAATCAAAATTAAAAAATTTTTAATCCATGTAAAGAATTAAGTAATAATATATTAGAAGACGTTATGGGTGACACACAGGGTAAAATTGTCATATGTGGGAATTTTAACACAATGGATTATGGGTAGCAAAAAGACAGATAATAATAGGGAAATAGTAGACAGTTTTATAGAAGAACACTCATTGGTGTGTTTGAATGATGGTAAACCAACAAGGATGGATATAATGACAGGTGGCACATCTTGTTTGGATCTAAATATAATGTCAGCAGCTTTAGCTGGAAAGTGCACTTGGACAGTATGTGAAGACAATATAGGCAGTGATCATTGGCCAGTAGAATGTGAAGTACAAAACTCAGTACAAAAGCAAAATATTAGTCAATGTAGATGGGGATTTAAACAGGCAAAATGGGGAAAATTACGTATGATGTGTGAAGAAAATTTCACAAATATGAAGTTAGAAGGAGTATAGTAAGAGGAATTACTTATGCAGCAAAACAATATATACCTTTAATAAGAAGTAATGGAAAGATAAAGAATAATGTATCATGGTGGAATGCACATTGGCAATCAGAGAGAGAAATAAGGCATTTCACTGTTTAAAAAGGTTAATAACTCCAGATACAATTGTAGATTATCAGAAGAAAAGAGCAATTGCAAGAAGGGTAATTAAAACTGCAAAAAGAAAGGCCTGGCAGGAGTTCTACAATACAATAGGGAGAGAGACTGGTATGACTGTGGTGTGGAGAAAGATTAGGAAAATGAATGGTATTAATAGTTATAAGGAGATCCCGGTAATTGAAGAAGAAGGGGAAATGAAAGTTACAAATAAGGAAAAGACAGAAGTCTTAGCTAAAACCTTTGTTAAAATTCATAGTATTGAAAACCTGGATGAGACGTTTAAGTAAAGTATATAAGAATGTTCATACAAAAAAACAAGGAGTTGATAACACTATGGATGAAGACCTTAATTCTTTTGAATTAAAATTAGCCATTAATAATTCAAAGAATACAACACCAGGAAAAGACATGAATAGTTATAGTATGTTAAAAAATGTACCAGAGGTAGCCTTTAAAGCATTATTGGATCTCTATAATCATATATGGAGTGAAGGCTTACTACCCAAAGATTGGAAAAGTGCAATAGTGATACCGATAGTGAAACCAGGGAAAGATACAACAAAAGCTACTAGTTATAGATCAATCGCTCTTACATTATGTAGTAATGGAGAAAATGATAGTAAGAAGGTTGAGTTATCTTCTAGAGAAAAAAGAAATATTAGCATCAGCCCAGAGTGGTTTTAGGAAAAAGAGGTCTACAATGGATGCTCTCATATTGTTTGAGAATGATGTTAAAAAAGCTATTATAATGGAAGAATATTTGATTGCTTTTTTCTATGACATCGATAAAGTATATGATACCCTATGGAGGGAAGGTTTGTTAATTAAGCTAAATAAATTTGGAATAGGTGGGAGGATGTATAATCGGATATTAGATTTCCTGTTTGAAAGCACTTTCCAAGTAACAATAGGGGAAGACATGTCAACATCTTATGATATACTGAATGGGACCCCACAAGGAAGTGTAATTAGTCCAATCTTGTTTTATTTAATGGTTAATGATATATTTGAAAATCTCAATCCTAACACTGGAAAGGCATTGTATGCAGATGATGGAGCAGTATGGAAAAAAGGTAGGAATTTTAGGAGTATAGTAAAGGGAATACAGGAAGCAATACATGAAGTCGAAATATGGTCAGTAGACTGGGGATTAAAGTTTTCAGTAGCAAAGACTCAATATATGATTTTTACAAAGAAGAAGAAGATGGAACAAACTACACTGAACTTATATAATCAACCAATAGAGAGAGTGACAGAATTCAAATATCTTGGACTAATCTTTGATGAAAAATTAACATGAAAGAGACATATTAAGAAAATTTAAAACAAATGCAAAGGCATAGTAAACTGTATGGTAGCATTATCCAAGTATGAATGGGGAGCAAGCAAGAGATCATTATTGCATGTAAACCAAGCATTAATCGCTCTAGTATAGACCATGGATGTGCAGTGTATGGGGATGGGTCTAAGTCAGAGATGAAGAAAATGGAAAATATTCAATCTAAAGCAATCAGAATCTGGATTGCAATAAGATCAACCCCCTTAGATGCCATCAAGATTGAAATGGGGGACATGCCATTAGATCTGAGAAGAGAGAAACTGTCTCTGATGTATTGGGTTAATCTACAGGGAAGTGAAGGAGATCATCATACACGTACAGTTTTACAAGAATGCTGGGAATATACAAAGAATGGATGAAAAAGTTTAGGATGGAATTATGAGCAGTGGGTTAAAGAATGTGGCCTGAAGGATGAAGCTATCTGCCCTAATATACCATTAAATTGTGTATCAGTATGGAATATTACATATTGTTGAAATGAGATTATTAGAAGCCCGGGAAAAAGGAAAAGGGTATAGTAATAATTATGAAATCAGTGGTTTTCTAAAAGAAACATCTATTCTTTTATACAGATGGATCAAAAGATCCAGAGAGCCAGAAAGCGGGTTTAGGAGTGTATATTCCCAGATTTAAATCACAAATAAGTTTAAGACTAAGTGATAAATTATCTGTATATTCCACAGAATTAAGTGCCATAATAGTAGGATTGCAGTGGGTTAGGTTACGCCAAATAGGGTTGTAATTTTTTCGGACTGCTCAACAGCTCTAAAAAGTTTAATGTCTACAAGAACTGACAGAGAAGACCTGATGGTGGAAATCTATACATTATTGTACAGACTGAGAGCAGAGGGTATAGTAGTATATTTTTGTTGGGTACCAGCACACATAGGGCTAATAGGGAACGAAATGGCCGATAACTTGGCAAAAGAAGCATTACAGAAAAACTTGGTGGATATTAAAATACCCCTGGGAAGAAGTGAGGTAAAATCATTGATTAATAAGGCCATAATAAAACTGTGGCAACAAAGATGGGAAGGTAGCAGCACAGGCAGATGGTAATATCACATTGAAAAGTCAGTAAAGAAAAATGTGCAGTTTTTTTGAAGACATAGAAAGGGGGAAGTTATGATATCAAGATTAAGGTTTGGACATACAGGATTAAATTCAACACTTGCAATAATGGGGAAGCATGAAAATGGTATGTGTGATGAGTGTGACGTATTAGAAACGGTAGAGCGTGTGTTCTTTCAATGTCATAAATATCATGTTGAACGTAATAGTCTTTTCAGCAATATCAAGACTAGACTAATGAGTGTAGTGGACCTGTTGGCAAAGGGTTTGAGAGATAAACAAGTATATATGGCGGTTTTAACCTTTTTAAAGGGTAGAGGACTGGAGTGTAGGATATAGATGTAGTAATGCATTCATCTATCTCAGGGAGTGAGAAGCTGGGAAGATTCCACTGTGGAAGCTGGAGGAGCTGAACACGCAGCACCAGCTAAAGCATGGGATCTGACCCATTAAATAATATAGTTACATCACCCATGCAAGTAAATAAGTTGTATAGTAGGTGGCGGTAATAGTCCAAAGGAGTGAACGGCCATATAACAAGAAGAAGAAGAAGAAGAAGAAGAAGTGAAGTTGAGGGTTTGTTGGGAGCGGCCGGAGATTCGAGGGAGACTCAAAATATAGTTATACAGCATAGTATTACACAATTATTTATTTACAAGGTTAAACAAAGTAAAAACACACTGTGAGGACTAACTAAATGCACTAAACTACAGACAAACAGATGTGTGTGTGCGAAACGTGGGCCAACAAAGAATGCTAATTCAAGATGGCAGGAGCCATAAGATAGCTAGCTACAAGCTAGACAAAGGGGACATTTAAAGATGGCTGTAAGCCACCTAGGAGGCTTGACTCGCTAGTGGGGTTAGCACAAGCATGGCCTCTGCTAGAGGCCAGCTAAAGGTGTGTTTGTGTACTAGCAGGTAAAGGAGATCTGTAGGCTAATAGTGCCTGTTAAAAGGAGTTAGTGGCATGCAAAATACCCTGTGTATAGTATCATTATAACATCAATTTAACAACGGCTACTATATTAACAAACAGATTAAAAAGAGTCACAATGATAAATCTCAAAGAAATCACATCAGTAAGGTCACATGTGCTGAATCACTAAACAAAACTGTGCTACACTAAGCCCAGTATTTAGCTCAATGTGCTACGTTATGCCTGTGTATGTTACCAGTCTGTTTTGGTGCTCCTTTGTCCCGCGGCCGATGGCCAGGCGGGAGGAACTCTTGGTTTGCTTTGGAAGCCGGTCGCCCGGTGTTGTTAGCTTCGGCTAACGGTCGGTTCCTTCTTCAAGTTGCTGGCTTGCCGCTACTTGTTGCGGCGGTGCTCTTAGCGGGAAACTCGCGTCGCCCCGGTGAGAGATGAGAGGTTCTGCAGTGTGGCAGGCAGGGCCTTCTGCTAGCTTTCTCGAGGCCAGCAGCTTCTGCTCAGCTGGTCACTGAGAGGCCGGCGGTGAGGCGGCTCGGTTCGCTGGGCCAGGAGGCGAGAGAATGGAGCTGCTGCATGCCCTGAGAGATCAGGAGTGCAAGAAAAAGAAGCGGGGGCTGTAACCCGTCCAGCGGAAGTCGATGGCGTGTCACAGTCTCAGGAATTGTGGGAGAAAAGAGGAGTGCAGTCAGTTTTAACAAAGCTCAGTTAAAATTACACACAGCGAATGAACTCGTCCTCTGAGTCCCAACAGGACGATTGATGGATGCATTGGGTCTTGTGTGTTTAATGATGGGAGGTTTACAAGGGTTAACTATAGTACGGGCAGTGAGTCGTGTTTAGACTTCACATTAGTGTCACAGTCCTTGGCAGGTATTTGTGTCTGGGAGGTTATGAATCAATCAACTGTTGGAAGTGATCATTACCCCATTCTGTGTAGAGTAGGTAATGAAAGCAGAGTGGTATTAGAAGATGTACCAGAAAGGTCGGTTTTTAGGAAAGCAGAGTGGGATAAATTTAGAGAGACAAGTGAAACAAGTTTTAAAAAAATAAACAGAGAGCAGGATATAGAAATATTTACTGAAAATGTGAGAGGCAATAATTGGGGCTGCTAATCAGACAATTTTAAGGAAAGAAGCTATGAAAAGGCGGAAGTTAGTTCCATGGTGGAACTTTGAGTTTAGTGAAGTAATAAGGAAATGCAATAAGGCTTTTAAGATGTTAAAAAAATACTCACAATTTCCAACATTTAATAGAATACAAAAGAATGCAAGCAGAGGTTAGAATGACTTTTAACATTTTTTGATACAACAGGGAGAAGCACACCAATTGAGAGAGTATGGGGAATGATAAAGAAAATTAGTGGAGTAAGACAGGAGTGGGGGTACCCAGTATTGGAAAATGGGGGGGTGGTGGCTAGTAAAAATATAGAGAAAGCAGATATGTTAGCTAAAGCATTGGTTAAGATGCGCAGTTCTAGAAATATGTCAGAAGAGGGGAAAAGGGGAAGGGAAAACACAAGTGAAGAACATAAAGAATTGCTGGAAAGAGAAGAAGAGAGGGATGATGCTATTAACTATCATTTCATATTGGATGATTTGAAAAGGGCCATCTCTAAATCAGGATTAACTGCTCCAAGAAAAGATCTGATCTGCTATATCATGTTGAAACATATGTCAGATGTAGGGTTAGAGGTAATTTTACATTTATTTAACAAGGTTTGGAAGGAAGGGAAATTACCAGGATGTTGGAAACAAGCAGTTATGTACCCATCAGAAAACCAGGTAAAGATCCCACCTATCCATCCAACTATAGACCAATAGCATTGAAATCTCACATGTGTAAAATAATGGAATGTATGATAACAGATAGATTAACATATTATTTGGAAGAAAGGAATATTAGGTCAAAATATCAAAGTGGATTTAGAAAAGGTAGGGGAACAATGGATCCGATAGTATGTCTAGAATCAGAGGTGAGGAAGGCACAAGTGAATAAAGAGGTATTGGTAGCAGTGTATTTTGATGTGGAAAAAGCTTATGATTTGCTATGGAAAGAGGGATTATTGATTATAATGAAAAGATTAGGAGTATCAGGGAAAATGTTTAGATGGGTGAAGGACTTTTTATATGGACGCTCACTAGAGGTGAGAGTGGGAAAAACCTTGTCAGCAAGCTTTTTGGTGGATAATGGAACGCCACTAGGAAGTGTTATTAGTCCTTTATTGTTTTCAATAATGGTTGATGACGTGTATGATAATATTGGGCAAGGTATAGGGAGATCTCTGTTTGCAGATGATGGGGAACTGTGGAAAAGAGCTAGGAACGTGGAATATGTTGTGAAGCAGATGCAGGAAACAATTAAAAAAGTGGAGCAATGGGCCTGGGAATGGGGATATAAATTTTATTTGGAATAAACAAAAACGCTTTTCTTTACAAGGAAGAAAATTGGAGCTGAGGTCCAACTGTATTTATATGGCAATAAGCTGGAAAATATAGAATCATTCAAAATTTTAAGTGTGTGGTAGACAGCAAATCATGACAACATACTGGGTTAATTTACGAGGACATAATAACCATCCTGCAATTAGTGCTATCGAGCTTTGCCAGGAACATGAAAAAAGGCAAACGAAGAGCTTTGGTTGGATAGTTAAGAGAAAAGCAAGTGAGATGGGTTTACTGGATAGGAGTTACTGTCCAACAATAATTCTGCCAGTTATACCACCTTGGCTATTGCCACAGCCAGAGATTGATCTTAGCCTTCTTGAATGTATGAGAGATGGAAACTAGGGAAATTATAAAATCTTTAATTATTATATAGATTGTTTTGTTTGTTTGTTTGATTTTGAAATGTGGGTGTTTGTATAGATCATTAGTCCATACTCCAGATCAGTGGGTGGCGGTAATGCAAGTTGTTTACCAATCGCCAAAAAAAACAAAAGTAAGAAGAAGCAGTGAAGTAGACCAAAAGATCTTCAAAAGTTAGACAGCATGCTGAGATCCAAAGAGTTTATTGGTGCAAGTGCGAAAATACTGAGCAAAAAAAATAAAGCTATGAAACTGCAGTCAATATGTAAAAAAGAAATAGTGGAAAAAAGGATAATTGGTGAGAGGAGAGGCACTAAGGAAGCGATAACAGGAATTCCCCTTGGAGAGAATCTAGATGAGTTACGGAAAGTGCTAAAAGGAGGAGTGATCACAGAAATATGACGACTGCAGGCTTTCAGGAATGGGGGAAAAAACGATAGCGCGTCAGTGCTCCTACAGTTTAAAGATGAGCAGCTTCCTGTCAAAGTGATGGTAGGCTACATAAGAGAATATGTACCTCTTCCGTTAAGATGTTACAAATGCCAGCGATATGGACACAATGCAAGTGTATGTAAAGGGAAACAAGAGATGTGTACAGTGTGGAGGAGAACATGCTTATGGAGAATGTGGGAGTAATGTTAAAATTAAGTGTTGTAACTGTGGAGGGAACCACACAGCAGCATATGGTTGCTCTGAAATCAGGAAAAAGGCATTAGAGATTCAGCAAGTAAAATCAAATCAGAAAGTAACATGCAGAGGCTGTTAAAATATGCAATACTGAAAAGAGGAAAGATGAAGCTAATCAAAACACGACTGAAGCAGGTATGGGTTCAAGGCAGGTGCATAAGGACGACACGGGTATATCAATGGATATAGATTTTAACAGAACGTCATCAGTGAACAGTGAAAAAGGTGCTGTCAAAACTTGTTCTATGAAATGCCACTCAATGGGTCAGAGACCTAAAATACAGTTTAAATCAGAGCAACCAAAACACGACTGAAGCAGGTATGGGTTCAAGGCAGGTGCATAAGGACGACACGGGTATATCAATGGATAGGTTAGCGTTTCTTAGCTTATGTCATCAACTGTTCAGAACAAGCAAAAACAAAGATAGAGAAGATCAAAATCATAGTGAAAGCAGCAGCTAAATTCCTAAACATGATGGGAAAAGTTACACGCTGACCTTAACCATGGAGAAGGGAACGCAGATACAGCTTCTCAAAGCGTAACATAATATTGGTAATTCAGTGGAATCCTAGAAGTCTGATAGCAAATGTACAGGAGTTTAAAGGATACGTTAGAAAGGAAACCAGATATTATATGCATTCAGGAAACATGGCTCAAACCTAGTCTGGATTTTGTTATAAAACAATATAGTAGCATACGCAAAGATAGAAATCATGGAAATGGAGGAGGATGTGCAATATTTATTGAAGAAGGTATTCTATATAGGCGATTAGATACAATCAAAGACTTAGAGGTACTAGTTATTGAAGTATGGAGCAAGGAAGGAAGGATTAGTGGAGAGGTAAAATTGTCTGGTGCGGGGTCTTTAATGCACATAGTATGGTGTGGGGTGAACAAGAAAATCTAAATGGTAAAATAGTAGAGGAGATATTAGTACAAGGGTGAATTTAAGTAAGGGTACAGAAACGGCAATAGATCTCACTTTGGTGTCACAGTCTATGGGAGGGACAAACAGTTGGGAGGTATTTAAAGGAAGCACCTTAGGGAGTGATCATTATCCAGTAATAATACATATTGGAATAGAAAGGGAGATAAAGAAGGGAGAGATGGTGAGAAGGTGGAAATTTGAGGAAGCAAGATTGGAACAAGTATAGGATATTAACGGAAGTAAAATTACAGGAGGTAAGTATTAATCAGAGAATTGACAATTTAAATGTAGAGATAAGCAGTATTATTCTAGGAGCAGCGAGAGTCAATACCAAAAAAAAGTGGTAGTAATAGGAAGAAAATAGTTCCTTGTAGGACGCAAGAATGCACTAAGGCGACTAAAGATAGAAATAAGGCATTTAATGTTTTGAAAAAAACACATAACTTTCAGAATTTAATTGGATATAAAAGAAAGAAGGCTGTAGTAAGGAGAACAATAAAGAGAGTTAAAAAGAATTTTTCGAAGAAGTATTGTGAATCTTTAGGAAGAAGTACACCATTAGACCAAGTGTGGGGTATGATTAAAAGGATGTCAGGCAATAGAAAAGAGTATGGAAAAAATGTTAAATAAAAGATTAAAGTATTATTTAGAGACGAAGGGACTATTAAAGATTTACTAGAGCAGATTTAGAAAGGGACGAAGCACAATAGATCCGGCGCACATTTGCCTCAAAGGGGTTTACAATCTGTACAACATAAGACACCCTTTGTTCTTAGAACCTCGACTCAAACAAGGAAAAACTACCCAAAAAACCCTGTTAACAGGGAAAAAATTATAGAAACCTCAGGAAGAGCAACAGAGGAGGGATCCCTCTCCCAGGATGGACAGACATGCAATAGATGTCATAAGTACAGAATAGATTCATAGCAGAAAATCATAGCACATACAATTATGATGACATTGGCAAAATTGTAGTGCATATATAATTATTTTTGAGAAGGCACATGACATGCTGTGGAAACAGGGATTAATTATTAAATTATTTCAAATGGGAATAAGAGGGAGAATGTACAGTTGGGTTAAAAACTTTTTAGCTCAAAGGCTGATAGCAATAAGATTCAATTCAATTTTTCAATTCAATTTTATTTATATAGCCCAGTATCACAAATCACATTTGCCTCAAAGGGCTTCACAATCTGTAACATACGACACCCTAGACCCTCGATTCGATTAAGGAAAAACTACCCAAAAAAAAACCCTTTTAACAGGGAAAAAAATGATAGAAACCTCAGGAAGAGCAACAGAGGAGGGATCCCTCTCCCAGGACGGACAGACATGCAATAGATGTCGTAAGTACAGAATAGATTTATAGCATCAAAACTATAACATATACAGCCATGATGGCAAAATTGTTGTATATATATATATTGTTATGTTAGTAATGTTTAGGTGGTAAAACATAAGGGAAGATGATGGGTCCAGACGGACAACCGAGCAGCTCCAGGTGGAGCCCAACGAGCATGACCCGAGCCACTCGTCCCCTGCACCATAGACACAGCAACACTGCCCCAGCAGGTCGCCATAGTCACCGATCCAGATACATCTCCGGACACTGAAATACCTGCTGAAAGTGACACTAAGAAAGAAGAGACGGACGACAAAGCACAAAACTCCGGGAGAGGGAAGAAGTCAAGTTAGTGACATGCATTTATGGAATAAGAATGCATACGGATGGAGAGGAGGACAGAGGTGAAGAGAGAGAGGTGCATCATGGGAAGTCCCCCGACAGTCTAGGCCTATAGCAGCATAACTAAGGGATGGTTCAGGACTCTCCTGAGCCAGCCCTAACTATAAGCTTTATCAAAGAGAAAAGTCTTTAGCCTATTCTTAAATGAGGAGATGGTGTCTGCCTACAGTCCCGAACCCGAACTGGGATCTGATTCCACAGAAGAGGAGCTTGATAGCTAAAGGCTCTGGCTCCCATTCTACTTTTGGAGACTCTAGGAACCACAAGAAACCCTGCATTCTGAGAGCGCAGTGTTCTAGTGGGGTAATAAGGCACTATGAGCTCTGTAAGATATGACGGTGCCTGACCATTAAGAGCTTTATAGGTGAGGAGAAGGATTTTAAATTCTATTCTGGATTTCACAGGGAGCCAGTGCAGAGAAGATAATATTGGAGAAATATGATCTCTTTTCCTAGTTCCTGTCAGTACACGTGCTGCAGCGTTCTGAATCAACTGGAGAATCTTAAGGGACTTTTTCGGGCTGCCTGATAATATGGAATTGCAGTAATCCAGCCTTGAAGTAACAAATGCATGGATTAATTTTTCTGCATCATTTCGAGAAAAGGCAGTCCGTGAGGTTTGCTTCATGTGGGAGTTGAAGGATAGATCCTGATCAAAGATAACTCCTAGGTTCCTCACAGAGGTGCTGGAGGCCAGGGCAGTGCCCTCTAGAGCAATTAGATCTGCCGACAGCGAGTCTCGGAGGCGTTCGGGGCCAAGTACAATAACTTCAGTTTTGTCCGAGTTTAACATCAGAAAATTTCTGGTCATCCAGGTTTTTATGTCCTTAAGGCATGATTGAAGTTTAACTAACTGATCAGTTTCATCCGGCTTAATCGATAAATATAACTGGGTATCATCTGTGTAACAATGAAACTTTATGGAGTGTTTTCTAATAATATTGCCCAAAGGAAGCATATATAAAGTAAATAGAAGTGGTCCAAGCACAGAACCTTGCGGAACTCCGTGACTAACTTTGGTGTGCTCAGATGATGCATCGTTAACATAAACAAACTGAGATCGGTCTGATAGATAGGATTTAAACCAGCTTAACGCGGTTGCTTTAATTCCAATTAAATGTTCCAATCTCTGTAATAGAATTTGATGGTCAATGGTATCGAATGCAGCACTAAGATCTAGCAAGACAAGTACAGAGACAAGTCCATTGTCTGATGCAATTAAAAGGTCATTTGTAATTTTCACCAGTGCTGTTTCTGTGCTATGATGCACTCTAAAACCTGACTGGAAATCCTCAAATATACTATTGTTATTTAGTAAGTCATATAACTGATTAGCAACAGTTTTTTCAAGGATCTTAGAGATAAAGGGAAGGTTAGATATAGGTCTATAGTTGGCTAAAACCCCTGGATCGAGTGTGGGCTTTTTAAGGAGAGGTTTAATAACAGCTACTTTAAAAGACTTTGGTACATAACCTGTCAGTAAAGACAAATTGATCATATCTACAAAAGACGTACTAACTAATGGTAGAACATCTTTAAGCAACCTAGTTGGAATTGGGTCTAAGAGACAGGTCGAAGGCTTAGAGGAAGAAATTGTCGACGTTAGTTGAATAAAGTCGACAGGAGGGAAGCAGTCCAAGTACACATCAGGTTTCACAGCTCCCTCCAACGCCTCTATGCTTGAAGATCGGTTGGCACCAGCTGAGGGCAGGACGTGATTAATTTTCTCTCTAATAGTCAAAATTTTATCATTAAAGAAGCTCATGAAGTTGTTACTGCTGAGGGCTATAGGAATACATGGCTCAATGGAGCTGGGGCTCTCTGTCAGCCTGGCTACAGTGCTGAAAATAAACCTGGGGTTGTTCTTATTTTCCTCTATTAGTGATGAGTAGTAGGCTGCTCTGGCATTACGGAGGGCCTTCTTATATATTTTAAGACTATCTTGCCAGGATAAACGAGATTCTCCTAGGTAGTTGGAAGTATTTTATTGGAAACTGGAACACCTCAAGGGAGTATAGTTAGTCCAGTTTTGTTCTCAGTTATGATAAATGAAGTGTTTATTAAAGTTGACAGTTCTATAAGTGTTGCGTTATTTGCTGATGACGGCGTTATGTGGAAAAGGGGAAGAATACAGCATATATAGTAAAGAATATGCAAGAGGCAATAGGGAAAGTAGAGGGTTGGGGACTGAATTGGGAGTTTAGATTTTCTGTGGCAAAAACCAAAGTAGTTTATTTGATGAAAAGGAAAATTCAGTAACAGATTCATCTTAAACTCTATGGAAGAAATCTGGAGAGAGTGGAGTGTATTAAGTATCTCGGGATTTGGTTTGATAAAAATCTTAGTTGGAAAATACATATAGAAAAAATTGTTGAAAAGTGTAAAAGAATATCGAATGTAGCAAGATGTTTGAGAGGTAGAGAGTGGGGAGCGAGTAGAATCTCTTTGAAAGCAGTATATATTGGATTAATCGAAGCAATTCTGGATTATGGATGTACAATTTATCAGTCTGCATCGAGAACATTACTAAAAAAGTTGGACATAATACCAGGCATTGAGACTATGTTGTGGTGCTTTTAAAAATACCCCAGTAGCGGCTTTGCCAGTAGAAATTAATGAAATGCCATTGAATATTAGAAGAAATCAGATTGCGTTAACCTACTGGGCAAACCTAAAAGGGCATAAGAAAAAGCATCCGACTCTGAAGATGTTACTACTTTGTTAAGAGAAGGAAAGAAGATGGACTAAGAGCTTTGGTTGGGTAATAGGAGATGCAGTTAATGAGATAGGGAGAGGGGATATAAAAATAAGCCCCACTGTGGCATTTTCCAATATCTCACCTTGGCTATTAGGGGAGATGATGGTAGATATGCACCTTGTAGAATTGAAAAGTAGGAGTATTAATAGGAGTCAGGTTGCTAGATATTTAGCAGAACACTAATCTATGGTTCTTAAAATATATACAGAAGCATCAAAAAAAGATGATAATAGAGTAGGAATTGCGTTTGTTATTCCAGAATTAAATGTTATGGCAAATAAAAGGGTTTGTGATAATATATCGGTGTATACAGGCGAAATGTTGGCAATTCTCGTAGCCCTAGAGTGGATAGAAAACAATAAGCCAAAAACAGTGGTAATAGGATCTGATTCAGCCAGTGCACTAACCAGTTTAAAAAACATGCAGTCAGAAGCAAGACAGGATATATTGTTGGACAAAGCACAAACTGTCTACAGGATTAGTAGAGCAGGTATAGTTAATCTGGATCCCGGCCCATATAGGAGTAGAGGGAAATGAGTTGGCAGACAAATATGTAAAAAAAGCAGCTGGAAAATCAGAGGTAGATTATGGCATTAAGCTATAGTAAGGCTTAGATGAAAAGCATAATCAAAGCAGAAATGAAAAAGAAGTTGCAGGAGGAGTGGAACATGGAAACAACTGCAAGAATGTTCTACAGTACACAGAAGAAGGTAGGAGAAGTCAGAGAAAATAATAAAAAAGAAGAGGACATTATATCAAGAATGAGGTTTGGGCATACTGGACTTAATAGTGTGCTTAAAATAGTCGGGAAACATGAAACAGGGTTTGTGAACAGTGTAATAGTTTAGAGTCAATTGAACATGTAATTATGAATTGTCCTAGATACCAGCTGGAAAGTAGGATTTTGATAGATAGGCTTAGTAGGGAACAAATTAGATTTAATATCAATGAAATATTACGATTGAATTCAGGGCATCTGGGGTATAGAGCAATATTTAGGTTTTTGGAAAAAAGAAACGGGTTTATTAGAAGCATATAGAATTTAATAAAAAATTCAAATGTGTGTATAGTATTGGGTTAAAATTTATTGGTATCATTAGTTTTTTTTTATTTTTTTATTATTATTTTTTTTTTATTATTAAGAAGAAGAAGAGATCCAAAGAAATTCAGGAATCAGTCTGGAAAAAGTTATGAAGCCATTTTTAAAGCTTTGGGACTCCAGCGAACCACATTGAGAGCCATTACCCACAAATTGCGAAAACATGGAACAGTGGTGAACCTTCCCAGGAGTGGCTGGCCGACCATAAGAAAGAAACTGGGCAAAAATGGCCTGCATGGCAGACCTCCAAGACCAAAACCACTGCTGAGCAAAAATAACTTTAAGGCTCATCTCATTTTTGCCAGAAAACATCTTGATGATCCCCAAGACTTTTGGAAAAATACTCTGTGGACTGATGAGACAAAAGTTGAACTTTTTGGAAGGTATGTGTCCCATTACATCTGGCGTAAAGGTAACCAGAAAAAGAACATCATACCAACAGTACAATATGGTGGTGGTAATGTGATGCTCTGGGGCTGTTTTACTGCTTCAGGAACTGGAAGACTTGCTGTGATAAATGGAACCAAGAATTCTGCTCTCTACCAAGAAATCCTGAAGGAGAATGTCCGGCAATCTGTTTGTGACCTCAAGCTGAAGCAAACTTGGGTTCTGCAGCAAGACAATGATCCAAAACACACCAGCAAGTCCACCTCTGAATAGCTAAAGAAAAACAAAATGAATACTTCGGGGCGGCCTAGTCAAAGTCCTGACCTGAACCCTATTGAGATGCTGTGACTCTCCAATGTGGCTGAATTAAAACAATGCAAAGATGAGTGGGCCAAAATTCCTCCACAGTGCTGTAAAAGACTCATTGCAAGTTGTCGCAAATGCTTGATTGCAGTTGTTGCTGCTAAGGGTGGCCAAAAGAATAAGGTGAATTACTACCCACACTTTCAGTTTCAACTTTTACCTACCATACTTCCTGTAATTACCAATTATACTCACTTTTGGTTTTGAGACCACCCACACCAGAAACAACAGCATCAGTAGTTTGTTCAAATTCCTAAAGCAACCTATGTTTAAGTTTACCTGACCTTTTACGGCTGTGTGAACTTCATGACTGTCAAGGAGCCATAGGAAAAGTAGTGTGACATAATTGGGTCAACAAAGTATGTGACTTTAACATGGGAGACCACTGTTCATTTTACCATTATCAACATTAGTCAATGTTGGTTTCTTTTAACCATGACCATGATCTTTCCTTAATCTTAACCAAGTAGATTTTGTTCCTAAACTAGCTTTAACCATAGTGGTAAAAGATTACAATTTTAGAAGGTACTGACTAACAATGTTGCTGCTGATACAGGAAAACGCCAAAAACAGGTAATTTTGGAGGGAATGACAGAGGACATATTTTCTTGTTTAGTTTGAAGGACTTTTGCCAGCTTTCCCTCTAAATAAATATGCTTAGATAATCTGGATAAAGTGTCAGCTTGTTTCAGAGCTGTCTGATGTCTGACCTCTTTTTCTTCTTGTCCTGTTGGACTTCATTGTAATGATGATTTTGGCCATGAACTTGTTGCGTACATTTATTTGCAGGACAAAAAACGAATTGAAACCTAATTCTTATGTTAGTTGATTTATTATTAGAGAATCAAATTAAAAGCATGTAGGCTACATGGATTCTCTTCTGTTTCTGGAGACCACAGCCTACACACAGGTAGGTGCAGCTCCATCCCAAAAATATAAAAAGAATAACTAACTTTGGAATATACAAAGTATTATATGAGAATTGCTGCTATATAATTGGTCAGCAGTTGAGTACGGGGTGTGCCTGTGGACCTCCTCTTGTTCATAGCCCGGTTACGTCATCTCCTCCTCCAGAGTAGATGGTGGCTATAAAATTCTCCCCAACACATCACGTTAGCCTCCCCCTTAGCTATTGTATTTATCTGACTGCTAATCTGGCCTGGTTTACATTCTGCTCATATAATGAATACAATTCTTATCCTTAAGAAGTCTGTTACATCTCATTATCTGGGGGGGGGGGGGTGTAAGCATCCTGACACACACACACACACACACTAACAGACACACACAACTATCTACTGACTTATTACACACACAATTAGTGACTATTACCAAAGATTATGTTTAAGAATCCTAACATGAGTATAGCAAATTATTTCACTCTAACATCATCAAGCTCATAGAAATGAGCTATGAGGTAAAAATAAGATATCACAATATCTGTTTCCTTTACAATGGCAGATTCATTTCTGACTAATAGAAATAAATGTGGGTGTGACAAGTTGTTACAGTACATAACCTGCCACCAGCATTTTCAGTAGACAGTCCCTGACAGCACTGATAATCATTTAGCAGACTTTGGTGATTTTACTGTGTTCTCACCTCATTGTATCCATGCAAAGACCCTGTGTGTAGCATTAATAACTAACATGAGCAATGGCTATGAGATTAACAAACAGACTGAAAAGAATCACAACGATAAATCTTATTGAAATAACAACAGTAACATCACATATGCAAAGTTAACTAAACAGTTTTGTACTACACTAAGCACCGTGTTTAGCTAACATGCTATGCCCAGTGGTTGTTACCAAGTCCTTTGGGACGGAGAGAGAATTCTTTGGTCGTGGTTGCTCCGCAGGCTGGCATCTGTCTGATCGGGCCAAGCGGGGAATAATTTGTGGTTCTGCTGTGGAAAGCAGCTGTTGCAATGTCGGTGTACAGGCTGGGGAGATGTTTTTGTCTGTCGGCGCCTGTTGCCGGTCATGCTCGGTGTGGTTAGCTTCGCGCTAACTGGCTCGGTTACTTCTTAAAGTTTAGCTGGTAGGTTTGCCGCTAACTTATTGAAGCAATGATTTTCTGCAGGATCTTGCATCACCACTGTAAGAAACAGGGAGAGTTCAGTTCTGTAGGAAGGCAAGCTTCTATGTTGCGGCCTTCTGCAAGCCGGCACGAGGCCAGGAGGAGATAAGCATGTCCACCCTAGCGGCATGCTGAGAAAATAAGAGAGTGTGTGTTCCTCCGCTTGGGAGGGAGCAGGCAGAGAACAGAGGTGGTGTAAGGGTCGTAACCCTGCTATATTGACTTGGTGACTTCTGGGATCAACTTCTGTGCACGCCACACATACGGGGGCAGAACAAAAGAAAGGTGTTCTTTTGTTTGGAACCATTTTACATCCAAGCAGCCATCTTGGACACACACATATCCCTTTTGCCTGTTTTTAGGGTATTTAGAGTTAGTTTGTTTATCTTATTAAATCAATGCTTGTGTATAATTATGCTGGTTTCTTTCATTTTGCAGTAGAGTGAATAATTTGCCAACCTCTTTTATGTTGAATTCCAAACCCTTGTAAATGTAAATGTACTGTTTTTGTATAGCGCCTTTCTAGTCGTCCAACTACTCAAAGCACTTTCACACTACAAATCACATTTACCCATACAAACACATTCATACACTGATGGCAGGAATTAACTGCTCATCAGTACAAATTAAACTAATCATTCTTATACACTCACACAGCAAAGGCACAGCTTCGGGAGCAATTTGGGTTCAGTATCTTGCTCAAGTATACTATACACAAGGCTGGGGGAAGCTGGGATCGAACCCCTGACCTTCTGATTGGTGGACGACCGCTCTGCCACTAAGCCACAGCCGCCCTTCAATCTACTAGCTATTTGTGGTAATACTGGTCATAGTTATTCCTTTTATTTATTGATCTAAGTTCCAAATTGATAGTTTAGTGTATTTTATGACAATCAATTAATTGACATAATTTCTCTTCATCAGGAAGATGAGGGCTTTTTTAATCAAAGTTATAATTTGTGATTATCTTTGATAATCTTGATAGCAAAATCTAATTGGTTTCACCTACAGTTTGGTGCACCTTTAACCATGGTAAATCCCAACACTGAGAGCACTATGGATCCAAAGCGAGTAAACAGAAAGCATTAAATAAAGAGCTTCACTCTTTCCACTTACAAGAACACAAACCTCAAGCTTATTGTTCTCTGCTGCAGCTCAGGTTCCAAATATGCTTTCCGGTGGATGTTATGTTGTCTTTGCTTTTGGCTGCTCACTCCACCAGCTGCTTGTTGTATTTGCTGAACACCCACTTTCTCTCCCTCAATTTTCTCTTTTCCACCCTTCCCCTTCTCTCTTTCTCTCCACCTGTATTTCTCTCTTTCTTATGTCACAGCTGACCAGAGATGAGAGAAGTGACAATGAGGAGGAAGAGAGCAGCCCGACAGAGGACGAAGGTGAGGAACAGCACAAACTTGGCAATGGATTGCCAGTCAATGAGAAGGAGGACAAGAACAACTGCTTTGGATGCTTGTCTCCACCAGCTAACATCTGCCGGTCAAAGACTGTATACTGACTCATACTCAGTATGATCAGTAGGGCAAAGATGTGAGAAATAGGAATGTTTCCCCAGCCACTTCAACCCACTGTTTCATCCAAGGGCTGCTGGCTTTTATATCAACCCTTTGTTGCATCGCATCGCTTATTTAAGGTCAGAGGGAGATGAATGGGATCCAGTAACACCATAGACTTCTCCAAATAATTGTGGGCTTGGGTGGGGTGGGGTTGGATGGATGGGGGTGTTAGCATAATGCATGAAGGTAACCTGTGTATGTAAGTCTATATTTAAATCTACACTGTCCAACTGTGGCCCTCCATGAAACACCTCCAAGTTCCCATCATGTATAGTACACACAAAAACCCTATGCTGTAAAATTACTACATGACTGCACGTTTTCTGTATGTCAATTAGTTAGTAATGATTTCATTAAACACAACTTTATTGAAAATATGCACCTTAGCACTACACATTAAGTCTTAAAACTAGATTTTGTCACGTCAAAATATTGTGACCCTGTCTTGCAGGTTTAGGACCTGGTTTAGTTGATCTTGTACTTTGGTTTGTTATTTTCCAACAAATTTACATTTAATCTATTAGCAAAACCAATTGGCATGGGGACTTTTGGAGGCCCTGGGGGTCTGAGACTTTGTTGAATTTGCCTGCTAAACCTATTTGGTAATAGTTTTGGGCCCATTCAGGATGTATTTAACCTGGATTAGCTCATAAACTGGGAGCAGGAAGACATTTCAGGTTCTAAAAAGTCAATGTTTCATCATATTTTCTGGAGCTACCATTCATTTGTATGCTCTAATTAAAAAAATACATAAAAGGTAATACCAAATTTTTGGTACAATGTGCAAAAAAAATACTCTCTTTCAGGGGTTTAGTGTTGTTGTTGAGTCTAATAAGTCTAACTTTCTTGATTTGGAGAAAACAGTAAGTTTAGTTTTATAGTTCAGTATCTATCACTGAGACCAGAACCATTTGTAACAATGTTAATAAAAATCCAGCCTGGGAACACAGTCTTTCTCAACAGTATGTTGTGTGGCTTGCTTCATATGTTTGGATGAGAACTATCGTTTTTTGAATAACAATCTTATATTGTTGTTTATTTAATATTTCTACTTCATAGCAGCCTTTAACATAGAGGTGTTCAGTACATACATGAAACAATTCACAGTATGTTACTTCTTTGTTAAAAGCTTTTAAAAGAGATCTCATAACTCTGTTGTAAATAATAGGCTGCTGAGCTATTAACCTTATGTACAGTCCTTGTATTGGGTAATTCATTGTGTACTGAACTGATCATGACAGCTTGGACTACAAAAAGACTGAACATACTACTAAACTGTGGACAGTGGTTCGTGTACGTTCAGGCCATTCGTTGAAAACAGAGCCGTTTTCCGTTTTAGTTGCCAGAATCACGAAAAATGAGAGAAGCAAATTCAAATAATGGCCCAATTTGAATGTTTGAAAATTCATTTTTTTGTTTTTCCTTTTGAAGAAAGACATGAAGAAATGCAAGTCATGTGACCCGGAAGTTAAAGTAAATATATCAACATAAAAGCCAAGAGGATAGAATGGCCCTTCTATAAAAGTGTAATATTATGCAAGCACAGGATGTGTACCAGGGCAACGTAAAGACAAATAAATGCATAACGGCCTACATAGGTAAATTTGTGTGATATATTGTTTATATTGTGCTGTCTTGAGAATTATTGTTTTGTTGCTGTTGCTGTCTTTATGGCATCTTGTTGTCTTCGTTCTATAAATGTTATCATAGATTTCATAACATCTTGCCAAAGGACTGCAGGTGAAGATTATCCAGCTGGATAACACTGGCACATTTACAGAAATGTGACCCGTCACGGAAACCACGGACACAAGTCGGCAGCACAACTTTCGAGCAAAATGAGAAAGAAGCGTTTTTTAAAAAATCGTTGATTTTCGCTTTTTTGCAGAATCTGTTAGTTGAGATTATGAAGAAGCCTCTTCGTGTTTGAGATAGCAGTATTGGTATATTTAAAAGCATAAATTTTGAGGTTGAAATTGGCTTATTTTTCTCAGATTGACAGGGCGTGTCATTGTCTATGTGTATTTCCATACTGGATAAGCCGACTTTTGTTTCTTTGTTATTGCCCTGCCCTCCAAGGGAAGCATGGCTACTTATTATGCAGCACTCTGGCCGGCTCTAGCTGATATCAAAAATCAATGAAGATGGATGCCGCAAAGAATATCGCAGACGAGCTGAACCGTAACTTCGCTGTTACACCGAAAATATTTTGAAGTGCTTCTTCGACGAGCCGGATGCGTCGGAAGACGATCTGAGTGATGATGAACGCGGCATCACTCAGATCGTCACCACCACTGATACATCCCACCACAGCAGAGTCATCAGAAAACTTCTGAAGGTGGCAGGACTCGGTGTGGTGGCTGAAGTCTGTGGTGTAGATGGTGAAGAGGAAGGGAGAAAGGATAGTCCCCTGAGGGGCCTCAGTGTTGCTGACCACAGTGTCCGACACACAGTGCTGCAGACGCACATACTGTGGTCTTCCAGACAGGTAGTCAACAATCCAGGACACGAGGGAGACATCCACCTGCATCGCTGCCAGCTTCTCACCCAGCAGGGCTGGCCGGATGGTGTTGAAGGAACTGGAGAAATCAAAAAACATGATCCTCACCGTGCTTGCCGGCTTGTCCAGGTGGGTGTGAATGCGGTTCAGCAGGAAGATGATGGCGTCCTCAACTCTCAGCTGGGGCTGGTAGGCAAACTGAGGGGGTCCAGGAGGGATCTGACCATAGGCTGCAGCTGTTCCAGCACCAGTCTCTCCAGGGTCTTCATTATGTGGGAGGTCAGTTCCACCGGTCTGTAGTCCTTGGAGCCACTGGGACGCGAAGTTTTTGGCACGGGACGAGGAAAGATGTGTTCCACAGAACAGGGAGCCTTTGAAGACTCACGCTCAGGTTGAAGACATGTTGAAGAACTCCACATAGCTGGGGGCACAGGCTTTTAGCACCTACGGGGCTAATTCCATCAGGGCCAGCAGCCTTGTTTGAGCGGAGTTTCATCAGCTGTCCTCTCACCTGGTCAGTAGTCAGGCACACAGCAGGCGGGGGAGGGGGCAGGTATCAATGTCAAGGGGGAGCAGTTGACTCACAGGGGTCTGAGAGGGGGCAGCAGCTGAGTTGAGAGGGGATGAGCAGGAGCCGGTGTGTCGAATCTGTTAAAGAACAGATTAAGTTCGTTGGCCCTGTCCAAGCTGCCTTCCACTCCAGCTTCCTCCTGTACTTCTCCTTGGCCTCCCTGATCTTCACCTTCAGGTCCCTATTGCCATCTGTAAAGGCCCTCCTCTTGGCATTCAGGATGTCTTTGATGTCCTTTGTTACCCATGGTTTATTGTTAGGATAACAATGAACCATTTTAGTTGGGACATTGCAGTCCACACAGAAGTTAATGCAGTCAGTGATGCACTCAGTGAGCCCATCGATGTCCTCTCCATGAGGCTCACATAGTGCATCCCAGTTTGTCACCTCAAAACATTCCTGCAGTGTCTCATAGACGTCCTCTGACCATCTCCTCATTGTCCTTGTGGTCACAGGCTGCCTTTCAACCAGAGGCATATAGCATGATTTGAGGTGAACCAGGTTGTGGTCTGACCTGCCCGGGAGGGAGAGCTGTATGCGTCCTTAACGTAAAGCATACAGCAGGTCCAATGTCCTCTTCTCTCTAGTAGGACAACTCACATACTGTGTGAAATTAGTCAGTGTTTTTGAAACACTGACATGGTTGAAGTCGCCCAATATTAATATGAGTGCACTCATATTGTCTGGAGTCTGGAGTTGGAGTTGGAGTCTGGAGTTGTACTACGGCGGAGTGAATGGCATTGCACTCCGATACAGAGTTAGCAGAGGGGGGGGATGTAAACAGCCACAACAATGGCATGTGAGAATTCGCGTGGCAGATAATATGGTCGGAGTCCCACAGCTAATGTTCGTGCTACAGATACTCCAGGGTTACACCATCTGTTGTTAACCAGCACAGCAAGCCCGCCGCCTTTCCGCTTACCGCTCCCTCTCTTACCAATACCTGTCAGCCCGAAAAGTCGGAAAGCCATCGATTGAAATGTTATGTTTTGTTATGATATCCTGGTGTAGCCATGTCTCCGAGAAGCACATCAAACTACACTCACGGAACTCCGTCTGACTCCGGGCTAACGTCGTTAGCTCGTTCATCTTATTCGCCAGTGTTCTCACGTTGCCCATTATGAGAGAAGGCAGTCATGGCTTAAATCTCTTGTTCTTAAGTCTCTTTTGTCTGCACCCCTCTCTCTTCCCTCGCCGCTTCGTTCCACCTCTGCATCCTCAGTGTGTCCTCCTCCAGATCTCAGTGGGGAAATCAGTTGTCCTGGGCGCCATTTCGCTTGGCTTCAGCGTGATCAGGTGTTCCCTGGTGTAAACAATGCGGCCAAACAGCTGTTCAGCAGCGGTGCCCTGACCGAGTAGCAGGAGAAGAAATTCCACGGCGAAAAAAGTACTAAAATACTTTCTACCCTCATTTTCTTGAAGAGCGTAGTTTAATTTATACTTACACACAAGTTACTCAAGTTTGGAAGAAAAAGGAAAGCTAAAAGTTAGAAAACGTAAGACGACGAGACGGAGCTACGGCATCAGGCAGCATGCACGGTGGGGCATGCGCACTCACTCGAATATGCAAATGGTGAGTGTTTAAAGTGTGCAATGGCCATGGCATCATTCACACTGCGTTGTGAAAGAAGTCCCTCGTTGACTACAAGCTGCATTGTATATGCAACGCAGCCTAAACTGCGCACTCCCATGTTGTCTATTGCTTTTTGCATGTTGCTGCTGTTGTCTCTCAGAAAAAAGTGGACTTTACTTAATGGAATGTTCTGCTTGTCAAGCATTTCTTTAAGGTCAGCTGCAATAACATCGCTGGTGTGAGACCCGCTGAAGTATTTTGCATGACATTGTGTGGCACCCAATTTACGTCCAACTAGTGTGCAATTAAACTCAAAAGCAATACGGGGGACACGTCAGAGCTCCAGATATCTGTCTTGAAACTCATCGCTTTGACATATTTTAACGCTTCTGTTATGTGTTTGCACACTTTGCTGTACAGTTCAGGTAGAGCCTTCTCAGATCAATATTTACGTTTTACCATGTCGTATCGTGGTTCCAGGTGGTTAATTAGAAGTCTGAAGCCCTTGTCCCCAACAACAGACAGCGGTAGGCCATCCAAAAAAATGAAATGCAATGAAATATGAAATAAATTAATTTTACGTTACAATGTTACATTTGAATTTAGAGGATTGAGTAGAAATCTCCTGATTCATAGTCAAAACATTTTGTTCTTGAAACACTATATTCATAGCCTAACATTACCTAAAAGCCACCTCAATAGAACATTAGCATCTGATGAGAAAGAATGATATTCCAGTCAGATAACAGAGTGTTTGTAATGTAGATAGCTAATGTTAAATCAAATGATATGACAACATGACACTAGAGGTGAAAGTACTTTTATACTATTTTATGTTATATAGCACTGCAGTAAATGTATAAATACTCATCATGTTAACTTTAAGCTTTGATAGTATCCGGTTAAGTTACTGTAAGGTTAACTGTTAACTGCTTGAAAATGAACTTCTTCTCCCCAAAATTTCTCTGCCAGTATTATGTATAGGTAACAAACAACAGCAAGAAGTCCCGAAGATGACTGGTCGCAGAATGTTGATGCCACAAATCTTATTTATGGACTTAATTCTCCAAGGTTACCGCCTTTACTAAAATATTTCTCCACCGTGATTTGTCAAATGTTGAAGCTGTGAAGATTATGCCAATATTGGTCACAGAATGTTTAGGCAGTGAATGTTATTGGCTATAGTTTTCCAACATTTTCCAATGAACAGACTATCCTTCGGCTGCTGACGTTCAGGTCGCAGTCTCCCATGGAGGTGTGGGTTTGAATCCCACTTCTGACAGCAAGTTTTTTAGTGAAACCATTCCCTTTAACATCATATTAGGAAAGAAAGGTCAGCCACTCTCTATGTAAGGGAAAGAATGCCATTTCCTTTGGAAAACTCTTTGCTATTCATTTTGTCTGAAAAACAGTATTCTTTCACTGCCCAAGTACCT
>WNGW01000152.1:0-33086 GCA_011952105.1 Coreoperca whiteheadi
GGCGATTTGTTCACTTTTTTTTAAACTTTATTAAATCTTTAGATACGAACGGTAAGAACACACAAATAGAGTCATTAATATAGAAACAACAAATTCTAGACAAGAACAGAGGCAGGGGGAGTTTCAAATATATACATTCAAGATAGAGCATAACTGAATGGTTTTGAATCATGGATGGAATTGATGTACTGTTCCGTCTCCTTACCAAAAGCAATAAAAGAAGGTTTAGAATGATTAAATTTGTCTTTGTGAATATGATATTTCCCTAAAATGATCAGTGGATTAATTAGGTATATTTCTTTGTGTTGTTTTACTCTCGTTATCATGGAGACCAAACAGTACATTTTTCCAAAACAAAGAAAAATCAGCAATAAGTTTAAAATGAATGTATCGGGACAGATCTTTCCAGAAAGTGATGGCATAGGGACATTGCCAGAACAGATGTACCATTGTTTCTGGACATGTTCCACAAAAAGAACAGTTAACACATGATGTCAAACTTAAACCTATGGAGATAATGCTTTGCAGGATAGTACCTGTGTACGATTTTGAAAGAGACTTCTCGTACTTCATTCGTAAGGAGGTATTTGTGAGGAAGGTTCCATATATTCCCCCATATGTTCACTTCCATTACCCCGGGACCCCACCGGGCCCGGCTGCGTCTGCACCACACAGACAGACTGCCGCGGTATGGCTAGCCGCCCTAAGCTGTCAATCATGACGTGTCATCCCATTTTTTATAGCATCGAATAACTCATTCAAACCAAACGTATCTGAAAAATCAACGTTTGAACTTATATCAGTGTGATGAGAACTGCCTAAACTAACAGAAACCATCTTTGGCAAAAATGTATTTGGCGCGTACTTAGAATTTTTTTTCTTCTTCCCATCCACTAACATCGAGGGTTCCGGTTAATGACCTATAGCTGCCGGGGGTCGATCGAGATGGTTTGGCTTCACTTTTGGGGGAGCTGTCCTGTCCATCTTCATCCCTGCATTCCAAATCGCATACTTTTTCTTTTTACTTGTAGTACGTGCATGTGCGGCACTGAGCTTAAAATGTCGCAACTTCAGCAGTAGAGAGGATTTGTTGTATGGAATTCTGCAATCATTATTCAGAATTCACCAAATGCGTTTGTCTGTTTGGGCTCGTGTGTGTCCCTGCGCATACTGGCGCTCCTGGGAAAGAAAAAGGCAGACAAGGCAGCAAAATGGGCTATGAAGAGCGAGAGGAAGCACACACAGGTAAATGTTAGCAAGTCAGAAGCTAAAGTGGTGATGAAGGGACAAATCAAAAAGATGCGGCAGAATCAGTGGAAAAAAGTAAATGTAAAAGTAAATGAAGACATCTGTTTAAAAATAATCCAAAATAGGGACGAAATAGGAAAGAGGAGAGCGTTATTACAAGGATAAGGAACGGTCATACTGGTCTTAACAGTTCTCTTTATGTGATTGGAAAGCATAATAATGGAAAGTGTGAATATTGTGGAGAGGAAAAAACAATGAACCGTGTTTTATTGCATTGCCAGTATGGTATGAGTCTGAGAGAAGTGTTAAAAGAATGCATTAAGAGAGAATATCAGTAATCTTCTTAAAAAATCTGCAGGTTGGAAACTCTTAGAGCATTTAGGATCAACAAGATTAATGAATATAATCTGAGAATGTTTTGGTTTTTTCCCCAAAGGTTTTCCAATAGAGTTTTTATAGCTCATTAGTCCACACTCCAGTTCAGTGGGTGGCGGTAATGCACCGAAAGCTGTTTGCCAACCGCCAATAAAAACAAGAGAAGAAGAGCCGACGAGGTCACGAGGATGAAGGACAGAGACTGCCAGCAGGCAGAGGGAGAGAAATGCTGTTTGCTGGGCAACATGACGGCGTGGACTGAAGTCCCGGACAAGCTGGCGTCTTGTGTGTAATATCTGATCCAAAGAGAAATAAAGAGAGTTCGGTATTTAACTGTGCGAGCATCTGCTTTCCTGCCAGGAGAAGCCACCACGTGGGAAACACCACACACATGCACGCACACATTACACAATTTTACACAGTTCGACAATTCTGACTTACCCCTCCTTTTGATGGCCAGTGTACAGGCTGCAAACATGTAATGTTGTTGAGGTGTAGAGTATCTAGAGTAACTATATCTCCTGATAATATGTCTTGGAGGTGTTTGGGGTCAAACTGCGATCGGTCTGATGGATAGGATTTAAGCCGGCTTAGTGCAGTTCATTTAATGCCAATTAAATGTTCGAGTTCCTGTAATAGGATGTGATGGTCAGTGGTGCCCAATCCAGCACTGAGATCTAACAAGACAAGTATAGGGACCAAGTCCATTGTCGGATGCAATTACAACCCAAATTACGGAAAAGTTGAGACATTTTTTAAAAATTTGAATAAAATGAAAACTGAAAGACTTTCAAATCACATGAGCCAATGTTTTATTCACAATAAGCATGGATTACATAACGAATGTTTAAACTCAGACATTTTACACTTTTACCCACTTAATGAGCTCATTCCAAATTTGATGCCTTTTGCAGGTCTCAAATAAGTTGACACGGGGACAACAAATGGCAGAAACATTTTGAAAAGAGTCAGCTGGGAGAACATCTAGCAGCTAATTAAGTTAATTGACATCCGGTCTGTAACATGATTAGCTATAAAAAGGGATGTCTTAGAGAAGCCGAGTCTCTCTCGGAAGTAGAGACGGGCAGAGGCTCTCCAATCTGTAAAAAGATTGTGGAATGCTTTAAAAACACTTTGCCTCGACGTCAAATTGGAAAGGCTTTGCAAATCTCACCATCTACAGTGCATAACGTCGCCAAAAGATTCAGAGAAACTGGAGAAGTCTCTGTGCGTAAGGGGCAAGGCCGAAGACCTTTATTGGATGCCCGTGGTCTCCGGGCCCTCAAACGACACTGCATCACTCATCGGCATGACTGCGTCAGTGACATTGCTAACTGGGCCCAGGGATACTTCCAGAAACCACCGTCTGTAAACACAATCCGCCGTGCCATCTGCATATGCTAAACTAAAGCTCTATCATGCAAAAAGGAAGCCATTTGTGAACATGGTCCAGAAGCAGCCATCATGCCCTGATGGCCATAGGAATACAGTGGAGCAGTGGCTCTCTGTCGGCCTGGCTACAGTGCTGAAAAGAAACCTGGGGTTGTTCTTATTATCCTCTACTATAAGTAGTAGGCTGCTCTGGCATTACGGAGGGTTTTCTTATATGTTTTAGGACTTTCCAGGCTAAACGAACTTCTTCCAGATTCGTGGAACGCCATTTCCTTTCTAGTTTTTGTGACGTTTGCTTTAACTTACAGGTTTGGGGGTTATACCATGGCGCTGCCCTTCATTGTTTCATTGTCTTCCTTTTTAGAGGGGCAATAGAGTCGAGTGTCGTTCGCAGTGAGCCTGCAGCACTATCAACCAGATGATCAATTTGGGAGGGACTGAAATTAGCATCGGAGTCCTTTATTATATTGAGACATAGCATTGAATCAGACAGACATCTAGTGTACCAGTACTAGGAGTTCAAAGGTTATTAAATAATGGTCCGATAATGAAAGATTCTGTGGAAAGACTATTAAATGTTACATTTTAATGCCATACACCAGAACAAGGTCGAGGGTGTGGTCAAAACAGTGAGTGGGTTTATGTACACTCTGACAGAAGCCAATTGAATCTAAAAATGAGATAAACGCAGCACTAAGGCTATCATTATCGACGTCCACATGAATATTACAATCTCCTACAAGAATGACTTCTCTTTTTACCAGCCAAATGGGATCATTCGGCCTTCACTTCCCATTATAGTTTACCAAGATCATGACGTAGTCATGGCACTTTAAATCCATTTCCCATAGTGCACTGCTCATAAAACAAAGAAGTATTTCATGAATTCTTAAGTCAAGTGCATTAAATTATAACAATGAACAACCCGCATATATAGCACCAGATACTATTTACAGAGGTTGGTGTCACATCTTGTCACACTTCAAAAAACCTTTGTTGGAAACAATTGAAGCTTAAATGTGACCTTTACTCAATAAAATCTATACAGTTGATTTAAAAAACAACATTTTTTTTGGTTTGTAGCTTTGGTATTCAAGCATCTTCGTAGTCAAATTCATGTTCAAATGAGACAAAGCCTTTTACTATGCTCTTCATTCTTAAACTAAGGAGAAAGGGAGTTATGACAAATTCAAAACTTTGAAGTGGGTAAGCGGGCATAATCACTCCATTTGACTTTATTGTGAGGCAGCTTATGATAACACTGGATAATCTAGTACCTGTAGTGACTGTAGTTTATAATAATATAAACTTGGCTGGTTGTTGAATCAGTTATCAATAAAATACACAAGTCTAGAGCAACTAAAATGCATGTGTTTTTAATATGCCACGAGCATGTTTATGTACTTAACGCTCTGGATTTATTTCAGAACTATGTAGCAAAAAAGGATTTGTACAAAAGGGTTATTATTTGACGCGGCTTGCATTAATATGTTACGGTACAATTAGCTGTCATACTGACTCAAGAGCTTGCACGACATTTACTGTACGCTGATTTAGCCCTTAACGCTAAACATCTTGTTACAGGCAAACAACTTCCAGCTGACCATTTTCACGTCCGATATTTTGACTTGTTATACTATTCCCATTAGGCTTTTTCCTCTTTCATGCACATAAGTTACCTGTTAGCTATACTATAGTTGTGATCAAAACCTGAACCTGGTAGCTGAGAGAAACACTCAGTGATGGAAACAGAGAATTAGGGTTAAGTACAGTATTTTGTTGTATCACAGCCTTGATACTGCAACGGTGATAAGAGCAATGAAGCAGCATCAAATGGCAACAATAAACTATTACCTGTAATTTATGTTATTTGAGGCACTGCAAAATAAGATCCCCTCAAACTTAAACTACTGTCTAAGCAAATATTTCAGTCACAGTGTATATTTGAATGAAGTATTACCACAAAAGGTTATTACCACTGCAACTGAATGCCAGTGAACCAAGCAAAGGGCGCCTGGTCTGTGGCTGGTGGCACCAAGATATTTTTCAAAGCACCATTGGATCACCAGAGGACAGATGGCGTTGTGGCCTGATACAGTGTGAATGAGATGAAATGCACGACTATCTGTTTTAAATATCTTAAGCTCGAGTCAAATGACCAAAAAGTGTCCTTCCCGCCTTATCAAGCATTATCAAGCACCTGTTTAAGTGCGGCAAGTAGCCGTGATATACATGTAATAATCAATATCCATGCTAGCTGTGCCACCTAGGCATACGAGGTGCTTGTACTGAGAATAATCAGCAGTAACGTTACTGAAACTGTTTTCATTTCAGGGACACCATTTAGTCAGTGGCGTGACTGTTAACTTTATTACACAACTATATGGTTAGAAGATATTGTCAAAGCTATGTTAACAGCGATGTTGTAATTTGTTCAGCTGCCACAACGGACCGATCATGAGACGATGATATCTAACTTCTAACATTTACAAAAAGTCACATGTATTAGTTACCTTATTTAGGATTAGCCCAGAGAGGTGATGACGGGACTTTTGAAGACAGCACTACTGGAGTGCATGCACACTTTATATCTCGTAATTTTGGCTTTTTAATCACATAACAATGACTTTTTATTTCATATTTTGAATTTTGATCTCATATTTTGAATTTTGATCTCATAATTTAGACTTTTGATCTCATAATAATGACTTTTTATTTCAGAATCTTGAATTTCGATCTCATAATTGTGACTTTTTAACTCAATTATGACTTTTTATCTCATAATATTGACTCAACCTGAGATTTTTTTTTTTTCAGAAATCTTCGAATTCGCAGTTTGAACTTGACCAGGGTGCACTAACAGTTCCTTCTCTTCACTGAGTTATTCAACAGTAGTTCCTCATGTTACACCTTCATATCACAGCAGGCTGTATGAGTACATTCAGATGTTGCTTTTTTTATTGGGCTACATGAGCAAGACCTGAGCATTTCGACGTAATGTCACAGGGGATGTACGTCCATATGTCATGTTCAAACTCATATATGTGCATATTCTATATTGGAGTAAGGTGGGGTAAGGAATCCAACGGCTTTTCCTCTGGATGCCTTTCTGCATCACGGGCTGACGTCAGATTCAGCAAAACTGCTTTGTGAAGTTAACTGAAGTAAAACAAAACAAACCGGAAACACACCTAGTCCGCCTTTAAAATAAAAGCACCAACTCTTGAACTATAATTTCATGTTGCCCTTTCCTCTTTCCGACCTATGCTCAGTTTCATTAGGGATTTAACATTGTCCACCAGAATTACTGTATATAGCTGGCAGTGTCGAGGTTTTTTTAAAACAACATCTACCACGTTGTATCCTGTAAGGTGATACAATTCACAATATTGAAATGAATAAAGAAAACTGATTTTTTTTTTGTTTTTTTGGCTGGTGGCTAGTAGAAATTGCTCAGGTGGGTGGGGTTGTGTGCAGGAAATGGGACTCATGACCTCAGTATTACTGAATCCTGGCTTAAGCCCTGGTCCACTGTATAGGCCTATCGCCTTTTGACCTCTCCTGTCACACTGTTCCACTTCTGCTGTCTAATCATTTATGCTGTTTGTATGAGTGCTAAATAAATAAATAAATGACGAATGTATAAATAAATCAGTAACATTTCGTTGTAAATGGCACCTTTATAAATTAAAAATATACCAAAAGTTGTGCAGTTTTTCAAATGTCAGGATTTCTCTGTTTCATATTATTGTATTACTTAGGACCCGTTTCGAAGCAATTTGAAGGGATGACTTTGGGCTCCGGGATCATCTGCAGTTATTCTTTGACAATTTATAACCAACTAACTAAACTAAAACAGTAAATAAAAACAAATTATTAATTGATCAGGACGATAACCATGAGAGGCAACCTTTGTGGACACTGAGGTCATGTCCTTGTCATGTTCAGGGGGAATTTGTGCTTCAGGACTCTGGGGCGAGTTAACATTCAACAATTTAAAACGTACACATGGTTGTGATGTCATAAGATGATTCTATTATTATTATTATTATTGTTGTTGTTGTTGTTGTTGTTGTTGTTATTATTATTATTATTTTGACTAATTTTAAGCCAACAAAATAATACATAAAATGGCTTCAGCATTTTTCTCCTAGAATTTGATTTCTGGTAGTATGGAGAAAGACCATGTTGGGCAATAAAGTTGACCGAAAGTGAATAAATGAAAACCCAAGTAGCTGAAAAAGCACAGACGGGACTCGTATCCTCAGCAGGCTATTTGTAAAATCTTTTGTGGATAACGTTAGTTCTGCTGCATGTCCGGGGGAAAAAAAAAAAAACACTTTTATTTTGCAAGCGCCCGGAAGTACTACTCTCTCTCCCTGTGTGCGTGTGTCTCGCTTTCTCCTGCTGCGTGTCTTGACCGTTAGCAGAATAAGCGTCAGAGCGGCACAGAAAGAGCATTTCGTTAAAGACTCGTCCAGGACCAAAGGAGTTATCCGCGGCCGAAAGACTCACCGAGGCGTCGCGGCGGGGCTGCTCCGGGTCCATGGCCTGATCTGTGTCGGGGAGGCGGATCACCGGCAGCCGAAGCCTTCGAGATGCTTCGAGCTCTCTGCAGCTGCATCACAACACCATCACCGACACCGGCCCGGGGACCCAGCTATGCTTTTCAGACGGAGAGCCAGGTAACGTTAGCTAGCTAGCAGGGGACGTCCGAGGGCGCGTAACGAGGTCCCGACGGAAACCGGAGGGGTTTCCTGCCACCGGAGTGCAGTGATTGTGGAGCATAAAGGGTGATAGTGGGCTGTGATCCTGCAGAGAAAGACGAGAAGGTGTGTGTGTGTGTGTGTGGGTGTGGGTGGGGGTCCCATCCACGGAAAAGGCCCTTCAACAGTAATTCAGTCCATATGCGAGATGCAGTACGTTATTTTACGGTGTGTGCACGCGGAAATTAAAGCTGCGTTATAAAGCAAGGGCTTCCTTGTGTTGTGGTGGGGACTGCGGGGTGGTGGCCACTGCTGATTCCTCTGTGCTACCACCATACTTATTGTACGTCCATACTAGAGCCCGACGGATAAAGGAGGTTTGCGAGCGAGACCGATACCGATTTTAGAAGGGGAAACGCTCACCGGTCACCGATGTGTTGAATATTTCAGCTGGAATGAATATGAATAGACCGTTTCTATGTGGAGTGTGCAACGATTTTGCACCAACATGCCCATGCAAAGGCTTTCAGAAGGCTGCTTTCAGAGACAAATAACTTCAATTAATCAAGAATGTTTAAGTTTAAAACGCTTTAACATGTAAAATAATTTCACACCAACCAATTCTAGAAATGAACACTGAGAAATGGGGAATAAATAATAAAAATAGCTAAATAAACATCAGTACTGTATGTTCAGCATCGGTCAATTGCTGATCAATTAAGTAAAGAATAATTCAGATGAAATGAGTAGCTAACTAAACATCAGCGCTGGTCAGTATCAGCCAACTGCTTAAGTAGCAGAATGTATTACACAAACTAGTTAGCAGCTTACCCTGCACACGGCAAGCTACTACATGTGCTGCTGCGCTGTGCTGAGAGTATTGTAGCCATAGTGATGGCCCACATTTCCCAGCATGCACTGGCTAGTGCTGAAAGCAGTTAAAGCTGTCTTATGTTCCAAAATGCAAATGTTATTTTTGTGTTAGTTTGTGTAATGTGTCTGTCCAGCACATGGTGGTTTATGTTGGTATTTGTCACTTTTGTGCTGGTTTAGAGTTTTAACCGTTAGTGAAGTGGCTGTTACACCAGCTGTATTTCACTGTTTTGTTGTGAGTTCTTAAGAGGAGTGTCTTCATACACATGTCACCCTGCTTGCTATTGTAGCGACAACACACGCTGGTAGATAACGTTTTATGTTTTTTGGACACATATTAAGTACCATGATCCTTTCTTTACCTAATGTTCTGAAAATAAAACTGTTTTGGTTCATTTTGGCTAACAAATACGCTGATACGATACATCTGCGAAAAGGCTGATAATATGTGGAAAGTGGGCCAAATTGTTACATAACGTTTTTATATCTGCTTTCCATATGCTTATAATATATGTTAAATATTGTCTGGTGATAATCAGAGGGAAGTGTGCTGTAATCACTGTTGGTGAATGCCAGCAGGCCACAGTGAAAACACATAGGCCTATGACTAAATGCATTCAGAAGGAACCTGTGTGTCCTTCATACTGTTATGACCGCTTTGAGACATCTCCAGCACATCACATCACATCACTAGGTGTCTCTCTGACGGGCACTCTGGTTTGGGCCCCCAGAAAAGTTATTATTGAAAATTGTTTTTCAATGAATTATTTAATATAAAATATGGAAAAAATGCAAACGATCATCACAAGTTAACAGAATTGATGTCCTTAGTTTGCTTATTTTGCCTGACCAACATAAAAATAAACAATAATCACATCCCGGCGCAAAACTGAAAACTGAAGCTCTATTTAGAAGAAGAACCAGCATGTCATTCTACTTGATTATTTGTGAGTTTCAGCTATAATGTCTTGTGGAAATGTCCATGTATTAAATATGTAGCCTAGAAACCTTCAGATATGAACAAATACTGTAAAAGAACATGTATTTTGTGTTACTTTTGCTGTACAAACCAGTTGACAGTGTTAGACTTCTTTGGCAGAGGTAAGCTGGGGCCCTTAATTCAGGTTCAGCTATAATTTCTTGCCAAAAGGTCTGGAAAGCACATTTACAGTTTAAAAAGCTTCCACATGTCATAAATTAACTGCATAATTGCCAAATAGTTTTAGTACTCTTTAGTACTGAAGCCTATACTATGGATTCCTGTAAAAAGTCAAATAGGTTGTGGTTGTCTATCTAGAAATAATATATTATGTCTATCTATTCTAGCAAAAAGGTGGTTGAATTTAAATTGTGGTATGCAAATGTACAAATGTGGACACGACTGTCTGTCTCCCACTCAAAAATCCAGTTGTTGAGATTTAAAACAGCTGTTCACTGTTACATTAGCAGGAATCAGGAATTGGAATTTCCCTGGCCCTGGGGTTTGACATTATAGAAACAGTTTTATCTGCTGCTGCAAACCGTAGAGAAAAGGTCCTTGAATTGGCACCAAACAAGATTTAGTTTCAAAAGAAAAAACTGATGTTGACAGTACTTGTAATTTTTAGATGGGTAGAAGATACAGTTTCTGATATTGATATAGCTCCTCAGTTTACAGCATGGACAGAATCAGCAGTTCACTAATTATTGCAGAATTATCTTGATGTGCTGGTATGTAGAGGTGGCTGATATGGATATTTAGTACGTTAGGTAGCCATTAAGCCCATTCCAGACTTTTGACATATTTTGACAAATTAAACAATAAAAAAATTGAAATTAATTAATTTTTGTCACCTCAAATGAAAGATTAGTCTTTTATTTAAACTAAAATGTTCTCACTTAAAATGGGGCAATATACCGTGATGTAGGAATAACCAGCAGGGCCCTATCTGCAGATTTCAAAGTCGAATATGTAGTTAGCAAGATCATTTAAGGCCTTAAAAGTGAGCAATACAATTTTAAAATCAATTTGAAATCTAATAGGGAGCCATTGTTGGGAGGCAAGCACAGAGGTGATGTGATCATGCCCCTTTACCCTGTAAGGTTAGCATCAAATATAACCCCAAGATTCCTTGCAATCTGATTAATATTGTTTGACAGACTGCCAATATCAGTAGCAAGAGAGCTGATGGAATGTGGGTGACCGAAGAAAATTACCTCAGACTTATCATCATTAAATTTAGGAAAGTTTTGGGCAATCTAGGATTTGATATCCAAGAGGCACATTGTGAGGTCAGCAAGGCTGCTAGGATCTGTGGGTTTCAATGGCATGTATAGTTGAGTGTCATCGGCATAAAAATGGTAATTTACTTCATGATTTTGAATAACCTGGCCCAGGGGCAGCATATTCTGTATATAGAGAATTGAAGGACAAGAAGCCAAGAGCTGAGCCCTGGGGGACACCAAAACTCAAATGAGCTGTCAAGGAAGTAGAGTTACCCAGAGTGACTGAAATGTTCTGTTACCAAGAGTAAACCAACTGTTAAAAATGTTTAAAATAACAGGGCTAATCATAGGATATACATCTTTGAGCAGCTTAGTGGCGATGATATCTAAGGTGCAAGAGGAGGAATTCAAATGGGAGAATGTGCTTATTAAAATTGTAACGGGTTGAAAATGGGTGAGGGAGGCAAAATTGACATGGGGAATGGAGAAAATGCAGGGGTCAAGCTGAATTTGGGACCGGAAGTTTTCGGATATCTCAACATTAGGTTCAGGGAAGGGAGCGGTGGGATTACAAGTAACAGAGTCAATTACCTTAAAACAGGGGTGGGGAACCTTTTTCCTATCAAGGGCCATTTACATTTTTGTAACATCCTTTAAGGGCCATACTAAATTATTGAACATATATCACTAACCTCTCTAATGTGATGGATGGAACTGCTTCTCTTTGGCAAGGCGTCTGATGTCAGATGGCAGTGATGATGATGCTTCTCGCAGCTGGTTTTCCAAGTTTGGGTCAGTCAATCTTGAGCGGAATCGAGTCTTTGCAAGAGTCAGTTTTGAAAAGAACTGCTCACAGCAGTAGGTTGTCCCAAACAGAGATGCAAACATCAGTGCATGTCTCCTCAGAATGGGAAAGTCCTCAGAACGTACATACAGTTTATAGAACTCGAGGGAGGTTATTGTATTTAGCTTTGAGCTCGTCATTGCTTTGCAGCTCAATTATTTCGTGCAGCTTGTCAGGTACATCAGATGGCTCCACATTAAACAGCATAGCAAATATCTGCAGTTCCTTTTGTCTACTTTTCACATCCTGAAACCTTTCACCAAATGCCTGAAGCAGTTTTGCACACTCACCAGCATATTCAGCTGTCATAGCAGGCTTTTGTTCTTGCAGAGTAGGAAAATGCACAGTGTTACCCTTTACCAGTTGCAATTGCCACAGCTTTAATTTTCCTTCGAATTACTTCACGTTTAAAAGCAGAGAGCTGAGAAGCTGGTTCGGACCTTGGAGCTTGACGTACAGCTCTGACAGGTACTTGGTTATGTCCACCATAAAGGCCAAATCACACAGCCACTTGCCTTCACTGAGTTCCACAACAGGTTTTCCCTTAATCTCCATGAATTGTTTAACTTCTTCCTTCAGTTTATAAAACTGTGGGAGCAGACTTAGCCATCGCACCTCACAATGGTAAACCAGATCTCCGTACTCAGACTCAAGATCACTAAGTAACTCTTTGAACTGGCGGCTGTTTAGCCCTCTGCTTTTGATGAAATTTATGGTGGAAACGACCGTGGTCATTACACTGTGGAGCTTCAGGAAATGCGCACACAGACTCTCTTGATGTATGATACAGTGGCATACAACTAAATCATTTGGATCGAGACGACTCATTTCTTTTTTGACCATTGTAGTTAATCCTTTTTGCGGGCCAAGCGTGGCTGGAGCTCCATCCGTAGCAAGGCCATGTAACTTTTCAAATGGTAGATCAAATTGGTTCATTGCCAAAAACAAGTTGTTTAAACAAATCCTCACCTTTGGTAGTGCCGTGCATGGCTTGCAAAGACAGCAATTCCTCACTCGTATCAAACTCTGCAGTAATCCCACGCACAAAAATGGCTAGTTGGGTGGTATTTGTAATGTCTGTTGTTTCATCGCAGGCCAAAGAGAAAAACTGGAATTTTTTTTGCTGTGTCTTTCAGTGTTGAAAGACCTGAAGCCATCACAGTGGCCAGCAGCATCAGGAAGTCTCGGTATCCACAGGAGGATGCGTCGGGATGACCACTGTGACCTGAGTGCTTCAATACCTGTGGGGTGTTTTTTGTGCCAATGATTACCTAATTGAGCAGACAATCATAAAGATCGGGAATTAACAAGCACCGTGGCAAATGACGTTGCGAATGCTCCCTTGCCGCTACGTCCGATTTGATACCCGTGGAAAACGTACCGCTGTGTCTGACGAAACGTTTACTTATTGTCATTACCCAGTGATTATGTTGCCTGTAAAGCACAGGAGGTCGAAGCGCCAGCATAGGTCATTTCTGATGTGAGCAGCAGCCTGACTGTTCACACCAGAAGCGCATTTCTCCACGCCGGTCAACAGCAGAATCGCTGCTCCTCTGCTCTTTTCTGATCACAATAAAGAGTTGATAATCTTAGGAATTTTCTGCGTGCATCGCTTCTTCTGCAACAATAAATCAGAATGAGATCATTTATATCATATACAATATCAATTTATATTGTTCATGATAAATTATCAGTGTGTTTGCTTGCCAGATTCGCTCTCGGCACGCGGAAAAAATAAACAGATGCCGGAAATATCGCTGCTGTTAACAATGATTAACATGGGCGCCAAAAGTTGAAAAAAGTGTGAAAAACTGTAAAGTAAGGAACCATCATTAACTTAATTCATCCTCATCACACCATGTAAAATTGTTGTTTTTCTATGACTTATTTATTCACCCATCTGCTTTAAACATTTTTTGTGTTGAAAAGTTTCTTGCTCATACATCTGCTTGGATCCTGACCTGCACAGCCACATTGGGGGGAAAAAAGTATCCAAAACATAAAAAAAGCAAACAACAAATTAATGTCTTTACTCCAGATTACTATATCAAGAAACTGTAGAAACATTTCAAGCTGCCCCCCCCCCAAATAAATAAATAACTCAGGGGGCTGGGAGTGGTTGGATGGCCTTAAATCCCACCTGAAAGTTCAGCCAAATGTGCTTGGACCATGCTCAGAGCCTCCCTGTGTTATCAGGGGAAGTCGATTCCCCAAGTGTCGAAATCCATCTAATGACACAAAAACCAGTATGGGGAAAATCTAATTTGTTAGTCCTACCTTTTCAAAATATCTTAAATATCCTCCTTGAAATAGTGAGGACAGATAAATAATAGTCATCGCCAATATACTATACATCTAAAGAGGAATCAAGGTTTTACATAATGCTTTAAACCCAGTCAACACCAATATTTTGCTTGTGATAAAGATAATATAAGCCCTCTTTTGTTATTAAATAAGCATATTGTACATTTCATAAGAAAGAAGTTTTATTTGGTTGTGTCCCTCTGCCTTCACCATTAAATTATGTCTGCTGCTGTCACAGCTGCTGGGGGGTATGTGTTGCCCTCAGATGACATGGGATGCCAATCTCACGTTTGGCTGAACAACTGTAGATGCCATTTCAGCCTTGCCAGCATCACATAGTGTAGGCAGATGAGACGGACATCCTGGTTTGGATTCAAGGCTCCAATGTCCTCCAGATGTCTGAAGGCAGTGTAGTAGTTGCCAACAACCATGCACCATAAGTCATACTGCAAACGTTCGTTCCTTTGATTGTGGACAGACTTCCCAGTGATGAAAGTCATTCACTCTGAATTGAAAAATGAGTCCTTTTTTTTACAGGAATTTCTTTTTTATTCAATTATGTGTCTGTCTGTGGGGTACAGAGAACGTTTCATCTGCACAAATGTGTAGAGAAATTTTTATTTGGCCAACAGTTGCTGACGCTGCAAACAGGATAATCTTGTGAGACATTAATCATGACCAGCGTCATCGTGGTAGTTGTGGTATTGTTTGCGACAAGGATTACATAACATTGCTAACTATTGATATTTAATGTTTCACAAATCGAAACTGGTGGGTGGCCAGCTGCGTACTTTAGTCTTCCTGCATGAGTAATCCATAGAAATGTTCTGTAATGTGTCCAGGAGAATATAAAGTACAGAAAGATGCTCATTCTTTTGTATCCCAGAATAAGTTTTTTTTTTAACTGCGGGGCACACTGTGATAGTGGGAACTTTCACATTCTACAGTACTTCTAGTGGGAATCCTCACTCAATAACAAATCTCAGAATTAACTTGGGCTTCATGGCCGTTTTTTTTCAATTTAATGTGACTATTCAATTTTGATAAATGCCGCTAAAGAAATGCATTTCTATTGATGCTTTGAATTTTCCAGGTCATCCCCTATATGAATATTCATTTAAAAAACATGATATTTGTGGTGATTACCAGCATATGATTGCGAAAGACATGAAATAGAGAAATAAAACAAAATTGGAAATGCTTACCAGTACTACATTCTGGATGTTCCAGCATGTACCTTGCCTCATTCTCTCCTCCTTTGTCACTGCGGACACATCGAGGCAACCCATGAGTATGCACAGCTCCAGGGAATCATGCGATAGCTGTTGATGCCCTGTCGTTCTTGCTGATCCTCGGGTATATAATCTTCCAACTGAGCCGACTACCGACTGAATGTAACCTTTCAATACCATATAATATGGCAACCCAATCTGTGTAGTGGACATAGATGCAATCAAAAAAAGTGGATAATAAAAAAATAATTAACTACGCAACCAATAGACCATTGTGTGATTAGGGTTGTAAAGACTGCAACAATATCAGAATGACACGGAAAATGTAATGCACACTCTGGGAACTGGAAATTATGGCCATATAAAATCTATATGTCTTTGTAACAAAAAAAGGCTGACACATTTTGCCACTGGTATGAATGCTGTTTTGCAATACTCATAAAGCAATCAGTGTTATTTATAATCATGTGGATTACTGTATTGGGACTCATTGCAGTAGCCGCTACATATATGGGTGGGTGATCATTTTCATATCACGATATATAGAATTTGGTACAGAAACGATATAACAGTACATTCGTTTCTCTTCCAACACCATCTAAAAATGGTTTAGGAGGACAAGAAATCTACCGGAACGCCCATTCCTTGCCAGGGTTCTTAACAGTGGAAATATTCATATTAATAAAACTTTTACACAACCCTCCAAGTACAACCTTGGTATTTCTATATCACTGATGAATTTAAAGTTGGGCATTTGTTTTTATTGGATTAAAACAGCTATAATAGTCCATTTTGTCTTAAACTAGGTTCTACCTGTGACAGTTCCCACAGGACGTTTTGGTGTTAAAAAAGAGCAGAAATGACTGATGCGTTGTTGTGAGAGGTGGATTATGGAACTTTTTAAATCTTTTTTTCTTTTTAAAGGCTAAATTATTGCCCAGATACATTATTGTTTACCTGCAACAGTTTCCCCATTTAGTCTTTATTACAAGTAGCACATTGGGAAATTATTAGGCTGTCTTTGAAATTGTGCAAAAGGAAAACATTGGAAGGTGATGATTTACTGATGTGAATTGGGTAGACTAATCCTGCCATTCATTTGGAACAACAATAAATAATTATAGTTTAGCAAATATTATCTTGTTTGCGTAATCTCTGGCTGGATTGTATTAGTCACAGTTGAGAGAGACAACCGTCCGCTTGAAAGCTGTGCCAATTCAAAAGCTGCCTATCATGAATCAAAGACCGTCTATATGCTTAGTGTTTTTTGTCTTAAGGAGAATTATGGTTCAACAGGTTATGATAACACTGGTGTGCAGAGTCTATAGTCTAATCTAACGGTCACCAGTTGTACCATTTCTACCACCCACCTTTAGCGACACATTTCATGAACTCTGATGTGGTGGAGCAGTGCAGTCACTCATTAATCCTGTTTCACGTGGATAGGAAAAATTACAACATTATCTTTTATCTCAATACGACGAAGGGAGAAAAGTGAAACCATCAACAGGGATTGCATCAAAATGAAATACATTGTGCCTTGTTTAGTAACATTACATTGGAGGACTCCAAAGGAAATTCATGCGAAATCTTTCAATTTTGATATTAGCATCTTACCGGATTAGTTTTTGGTTGTCATCTATGTGCCGCAGGGAAAGAGGCGCCGGACATCTTGGGATGATGTATAGCTGAAGCCCACGCAGCACAGTACCAACAGGATCAACTGGTCTGAGTAAACGTATTCTGCTGCCCAAGGTCTCCCTTGAAAAAGAGGTTATTGGTCAGTCAGTCAGTCATTTTCTACCGCTTGTTCCTGTTAGGGGTCGCGGGTGACTGGAGCCTATCCCAGTGGCTTTGGGCCTTAGGCGGGGTGCACCCTGGACAGTGGCCAACTCGTCGCAGGAGGTTATTAGTCTCAATATGATTCCTGGTTAAATCAAGGTTAAATAAAAATAAAGAATTGCTACCTTCTGATACAGTGTCAGCAAGATCTGAGGCAGTGGGTGCCAGGGCCTCTGTAATTTGATGTGACATACCACAATTTGGATAGATACCATCATCTGCCCGAGGGCTGCACCTAACGAGTATTTTTCTATCGATTAATCTGACGATTATTTATTAGTCGATCAATCAAATGACTAATTTACTGATTATTCTAAGTCTAATTTTTTTATTATTTGATTAATTAATTAAATATAAAAACAATTTACCGAAATAAATATCAAAAACTTGACTGATTAATATTTTATTCAATCCTTTTAGCTTAAAAACAAACAAATGTAACAAGAAACAAACATGCACTGCAGGGCATTATTCTGCAATAAACAAAAATGTGTCTATTGAAAATATTATAATATTTGAAAGAATACATTTATATATATCAACCTATTTCTTATGTTACCATTTTAATTCGACTTTTTTCAAGCACCTTATTTTAGTGTTTACTCACAAACTACTTGAATCTGCTCACTTTGCTTTTCCCTTCAGTTCTGTTTTCCCCACACACGCACACAGCTACACCTCTGGTCTCTGCACACACACGTCAGCTTGCCTTGCCTGCCTCTTAAAAAAAATGGTAAATGTCTGGCAGCAAAAGTTGCCTAACAATTCCCATAAAATTACAGTAAAATGTGTACATAATTCCATAATGAATTACTGTAAATTTAGAGCTTTTCCTGTATGTATTCTTTGTAATTGTATGGCCCAATTTTAGTAGAATTACAGATTTTCATTGTTAGAAAACATTTCTAGAATGTAATAAAATTGGAAATACTGCATAAATACTTTTAAAGTCTATAATTCGAAGGTTGATATATAAATAACGTTATTTCAAAGAATTATTCAATCAATCTACAACATGCGCCTGTCAGTACATCTTATTTAAAGTTTTTCAACAGAGGTAGTCTGTCAATAAATGTTCTTAACCTATAACTTTACAGTGGATAACTGTTAAATATTGGTTGACCTGCCTACAAACTATGATGTTATACTTTTTACCCATGAGATCTCACTGTTACAGCACTGGATTCTATTGGTTAAATACAGAAATATCATGTAAAATTTGGTTGCATGTCGCACCCTGGAGCCCTGTATGATGTGTTGAATAGCTAAACAAACAGGAAACATGAATATTCATCTACACAACACTTAATTTAACGTGGCTGGTAATAAAAGAAAATAAAAGTGAAATGCTGAATCCTACCGACCTTCAGAGCATTTGTGTGTGTCTGCTGACCCCCTCCTCCTCTTAACCCTCTGAGAGAAGAGATATCTGACAGACAAAAGACATTAATGAGATCCAAAGATTGCTGACATATATATGCAGGGTTCAATGTTAAGACTTAAAGCTAGTAGATCAGAAATGTACTTGCCGAAGTCCATACAAATTGTTTAATTTATTAATGGTTATCAAATAGCAGCAAAACGTTCATTGTCATGTCTATTATTTATAAATAAAGTAAATTAATCGGGTCAAGGACACAGTGGTGTCATAGATGCAAAGCAACAAACATTCTTGCATATCGAAAAGGGTATGACAATCCCTTATCTTCTCCCTAGAGATAGACTCTGACCAAGAACAAAGGAATCAGAGAATATATGCACTCAGGTGAGGGAGATAACAAGACACAGTTGAAACTAATCAGCGTGGGGCAGACAATCAAAACAAGGTTATTGTTATCTGGTAATTTAATTGGTTTCAAATTAGGCTTAGCGTTCATTTAATTTCTCTTGACTGTCCCGCAGTTTTACAAACTCCAACATTGCTTCAGCCTTAGAGGTCTGCAATAGCCACATTAGCCGCAGAACATGCTAACATCGAGTTCAACAGGCTAACATGCAAAATAAACAGGAAAGCAACATAAAAAATGGCAAATCTTATAGGTTCCAAGTTTGAAGTCGGTATCGATCAAGTTTTCCGGTTAGGGTTCGGACATTGTCATCAAAAATAAAGTTAATCAACTGGGTCCTCACGTCCTCAAATGATGATGGAGATAGGCGGATGATACCTAAGCTTGTTTCACTCCTGTGAAGCGCACCGTTTCAATACATTGTGCTGAGAGTTTGACAGCCCAGACCCAGCCACATCTATGAACGAAAGAAATGTTCTTTAATGTGCATCAAGTCTATGGATTAGTGGGAGTGAAGGAAATGGTAAAAAACATAGGTGCTGATTGGCTGAAAAGCAGATTTCTCTTCCTCAACAACCGGTCTCAGGGAACCGAAATTGAATTGTAAGAATTTAATTTAAATTGTGATGTGAGTGGGATGAGACCACTTTCAGTTGGGAGATTGACCGCCTGCTAACCTGGTGCAGTCAGAACAACCTGGAGGTCAACACTTTTAAGACAGTGGAGAAGTTTGTGGATTACAGGAAGAACCCAGCCTCACTGCCCTCATCACCCTGTGTTACCCCCGTTTACATTTCCATGTAAATATTTAGCACATTGCATATTGTACATACCACAAACCTTTCAAATGGTGGATGACCCGGTATTTCAAAAAAGCCACAGCCGATGATTCTTGACCTGCAGTATCTTTCTTTAAATTTCTGCTCAATTTTTCCAGTTGAGTAATTCAAATTCAAATATAAATGATTCAAATTCAGTTTTTAGTAACACATATTTCTGCCCATAGCTAACCACCTGTTCACACAGAGGCAGACTCTTTCTCATCTTGCTCAAGTCTGAAGCAAGCAGGCGTTGGCGTTAAGCACATCATTTACATACTCAACTCCGATTGGGGGCAGTTATTTTCTCCTTTGCCACTATACTGCTGCAAATTGAGCTAGTTCATATCTGGAGCAATCCTGAGATATTTAAGGAATGTCAAAATGACATGGTTAAAGTTAAACTATTGTTGATCACCTTGAGTCAAAACATATATTTTCATTTACTTAGGATTTCACAAGGGAAGAGATATAGGTAAAATGTAACTCATTTGTTTAGTCATGAGAACTATCAACTACTGTATCTTTGAAGAACTTCATTAATATGGATCATTAATATGGATCACTCATAAATGATAATGTTAAATCACCCAAGGGTGCCCCTAAATCCCCAAATTAGCTCCCAGCTCACTGTTGATTTTCTGAAAATCATCTTTGGGGTTTTTGGTGCACAATGACATCACCAGACTTCAAGTAACATCCTCTTATTCTTCCTTATCATTTGATTTATTGCTTATTCTTTGTTCGTGATGAACAAAGCTAAAGAAAAGTCTAGAAGAATTGACAAGAAAAAAAACAACATAACTATCAGCAGACATATTGATCAGACAGATATTTATCAGAAAATGAAATTCAGTATTGGCCTACAATATCTAAGGAATGCAGCAGGTCCTGTTATCTGTGGATGTTTTTAGGCTGCTTTTCTCCTTGTGATGATGATGCCTTAGTCATGTTTTTTTATGACTCATCCAAATCTCTCCCTCTCTCTATTCCTCTTTTTGCCTCTCTACCCCTTCCCTACCTCCCCCACCCTTCCCTCTCCCATGCTCTACCCATGTCTTTATCTCCTCTGTTTTCATCTGACATCATCTCATTTGGTCCCGCTCCTCCCCATCATAACATCATCTCTCTTTCCCAATCCATCCCTCCCTTCATCCTACTCTATTTCCCTATCTCTTTCTTTATCCTCCTCTCACCTCATCCATTCTACTGCCCCTTCTGCATACCATCCTCCCTTGCCACTCCCTTCTCTAACCTTTTCTGTGACCCACCATTTTCTTTGCTTCTATCTTTGTATCTATTCTCTATCCCATTTGCTTCCTGCATCTGCCTGCCTGGTTACCTGCATTCATCCTTACCTCTCCCCCTCCACCCCTCCTCCCAGGATGTTGCGATGGCTGGTTTGTGGTCGGTTGGGTCCAGTTTGGATGTGGAAAGCACTGCTGCTCTTTGTGGCCATTGCGTTTGCAGGCCAGCTGCTGGGGGTCATCTTCAACAAGAGGTATCTGGTTTAATTTACTCATTATATTTTTATTTGATTTTAGCTTTAGCTGTAGTTTCAGTTCTACCCTTTGCCTTACAGTTGTTAGCCTTACCACCTGGCCACATTAGCATTTTATATGGCACAATTTTATGGTGCCATAAAGTAATTTCTATGGAATTGCTACAAAGTTGGATTCACTCTTGGGGACAAGTAAATCTGCGCAAATCTATCATGTTGAGCTCAGCTTTGATGAACTTTGACACACAAATATGTGCCGTTGAACAATAGTAAACCCCCTAGCAGTTCTGCACACAGAGATGTGGACTCAAGTTGATGTGACAGAACCACGGAAGATCATGGCTGTAAAGCCTTTCGACGAGCGGTAGTGGGGACTGGGTTGCATCACAAGTTAATGGTCCCCTGGAAGATGGCAGAGGTGGGAAGCAGGACGAAGTGGTGGATGAAAGCCTAGACAGATGGGACATTGACCTCTTTCTCAAGATCTGGAAAAATGGGGTCTTGATACCTGTAGGCACACTGAAAGAGATTCAGACCTGTGTTGGAATTGGGAAGGGAGTTGTGGGCATATTCTACAAACAGCAGCTTGCTGCAGGAGGAAGGGGTCTAGGAGGCAAGGTAACAGAGGCTTGTTTCCATCTCCTGATCAAAGTGCTCGGTCTGGCTATTGGTCTGGGGATTGAAAACTGAGGCGAGGCTGACAGAAGTACTGATTAATGAGCTGAACTTCTTCCAGAACTGAGAAGTGAACTGTGGCCCTCGATCAGAAACAAATCCTGGGAATAAAATTTGATACGAAACACCTGATTCAAAACTATTTCAAATATTTCTATGGCTGACAGTAGTTTAGGCAGGAGGATGAAGTGAGCTGACTTTGAGATAATGTCAACAATAGTTAGTAGGATGGTGTTACCTTCGGAAGGAGGCAAACCAGAGACAAAGTCCAGAGATATGTGTGACGATGAGGAACTGGGAGAGGTTGAAGGAAGATTGCTATTGCTGGTCAAGGTACCTTGATGCCTAAGGCACACACTGCACAGGCCGTGATGGACTCCCCCAATGTCAGACTCCACCAGCACTGCTATTTCACAAACGTCAGAGTACAGTGGCTACCTGGATGACAGGTGAGTTGGGAAGAGTGACCTTAGGACCTGGGAACAGAGGGAGACTGGAACAAAAAGGCTGTTCAATGGGCAGCTTGTAGGTGGCAGGGGTATGATTTAAGGCCTGCTTTTTTTACCCAAGAGGTGCCGCCAAAGACTGACAAGAGCGGTGATGTCGTTCTGTCCTCTAAAGCCAATGCAAGGCCGCAGCATCATTTCTGCCGTTTCAACAAAGAAGAAGCCTGCTCCAGAAGGAGAAGGTGAAAGATGGGTGATTCCAGCTGCCAGTGAGGCCTGAATGTATTTTTCCATGGCTTCAGTCTTTAGGCAATGATATCCCTGGAAGAAGGTTGAGGCACAATCGTAGGGTCCAGTTTGGATGTGGAAATGACTAACTTCCATCCCTAACCTCAACTGCATGGCCAACACGGTGTCCATGAAATTCTCGTCCACACCAGAGTCGAAGAATGCGGAAAGGAGTTGTTTAGACAGGATTAACTGGGGTTGGAAAAGAGGCCGAAAGGGAATTTCTGGGTTTTGAGTTTGGCTCACCAGTGCCGTCTTAACTACTAATGAGCCCCTCCTTTTACTGGACAGGCCGAAACGAAGTGTAGCCAGGGTGATGAGGCCATCTGGATCAGTGGGAAGACCTTCTTTTTCTCAGCTTCAAACAGTTTATCAGATGTGCAGATTGTTGATTGCCCAATCTGCAGTAGCTCAACCTTTAACCTTCCTGGTTAAGTGGTTGATGATGTAGGCAACTCGGAAGTTTTCAGAGAAAAAGGAGGAAGGCTGGAGCTCGAACACCAGAGAACACTGTGTCAGGAAAGGATAACACAAGTCCTGCTCTGGGGGGGGGGACAAGGTTCTCGTTAATAACCTGTCCTTAATCTGCTTGTCTTCAGCAAACTGTTTGCGGGCTTTCTTGTGCATCATTTTTAGAAGAAGCTTCCTTCTGGGACGACAGCCATTCAGACCAATTTGATGCAGTGTCCGGCGTATGGTCTGAGCACTGACAGGCTGACCCCCCCACCCCTTCAACCTCTGCAGCAATGCTGGCAGCACTCGTACATCTATTTCCCAAACACAACCTCTGGATATGACACTGAGCACGTGCACTCAATTTCTTTGGTCAAAGCTGGCGAGGCCTGTTCTCAGTCGAATCTGTCCTGTTAAACCACTGTATGGTTTTGGCCACCGTCCTGCAGCTCAGTTTCAGGGTCTTGGCAGTCTTCTTATAGCCTACGCCATCTTTATGAAGAGCAACAATTCTTTTTTTCAGATCCTCAGAGTTCTTTGCCATGAGGTGCCATGTTGAACTTCCAGTGACCAGTATGAGAGAATGAGAGCAACTACACCAAATTTAACACACCTGCTCCCCATTCACAACTGAGACCATGTAACACTAACAAGCAACACTAACATGACACCAGGGAGAGAAAATTGCTAATTGGTCTCAATTTGGACATTTAGGGGACACTTAGGGGTGTACTCACTTTTGTGGCCAGCGGTTTAGACATTAATAGCTGTGTGTTGGGTTATTTTGAGGGGAAAGCAAATTTACACTGTTATACAAGCTGTACACTCACTACTTTACATTGTAGCAAAGTGTCATTTCTTCAGTGTTGTCACATGAACAGATATTTATTCAAAAAAATGTGAGGGGTGTATTTACTTCTGTGAGATACTGTAAATCATCAGGAGGGTCTGTGCAAATTGGCGTGTTAGATTCTTCTGTGGTCCCAAGGGAAACTGCTCCCTGTGAGGGCATCCCTGGGTATTTAAATGTGGGAGCAGATATCCTGTTGAGGCAGGGGCTGAGGCCCAGGGAATGGAGACTGCACCATTTGCAGGAAGTTTGGCCAGGCGGATGTATATTTCTTTGGGTCCCAAGAGAACTCACATTGTCCCCGCTGGTTTTCCCTCACTCATCCAGCTCCCCTGGGACTGGACGCTGTGATGTAGCCGTGGCCGAGGCTTTGGCTGAATGCTTTTCCCCCGATCACTCTGCTCCCGGGAGTTCTAGAAAGAGTTTGCCAGGGCGGTGTTAAACTCTTGCTGGTGGCTCCATTCAGGCCGACCCGAGTGTGGTTTTCGGACCTGAAAGCCATGCTGTCATCGACCCAGCACAAGGTCCCTCGAAAGGGAACGTGGTTACATGCTTAACCTGAGACGTTTTGTCTGAGTTTAACGTCAGAAAATTTCAGGTCATCCAGGTTTCCACATGAACACACACACACACACACACACACACACATACACAGGACTGTATGGAAAACTGTCAAGTATCAAAAATGGGCATCAAATGTCTGGTCAGATTCATTATCTTGTTAAAGTTAACAACACTATGCTTTACTAGTGTTCCTGATTTAAATCATGATTTTGTCTAAGACAATATTTTGTTCTTGTACCGCTGCTTTATGTTAAGATAACATATTGAACGGATACATTTTTGAGATGTTTGGGAGTTTATATTTATATTATTTTCCCCAAGGTATGGTATTAACAAGACATGATTTTGGTATTTGTACTGACTTACTACACTAAGTAAGGCACAGTCAAAGGGCCCTGGGGAAGGTTCAGATTGAAGTCGATCTGTCTGTTGAGAGCATTTCTGTGGTTTGGTCAGAGCATAACAAATGGTGTCCTGCCCTACTGACTTAATCAGCGGCTGTGGCTTAGAGGTAGAGAGGGTCACCCACTAATCAGAAGTTTGGCATTCGATCCCCGGCTTCCCTAGCCCACAAGTGTCCTTGGGGAAGATAGTAAAACCCAAATTGCTCCCAAAGGGTGTGCCATTGGTGTGTGTTTGTGTGTGGGTGGCTGTGTGTGAATCATTAGGTCCCTTTCAAGGAAACTTCAACGCTTCGTCAGCTGACGCTATGGGGAATGCCTTCAGCATGACCGCCTCTGAATCTCTGTATCAACTTAGACTCGAGCGTCGGGCCTCGGAGGGTGCCCCCCATAGGGGTCGAGCACATGGCTGCTCCCCAAGTGAGCCCTCGGGAGCTCGGGGTGTGGCGTGTTCCGTGCAACCGCTGCCTTTAGACCTGCACAGCCGTGCAGCAGTCAGGCCAGAGTTGCGTCCTCTGCACAGGCCTGTAGACGTTCTTTTTCAGTTAAAACTCATCGCTTTGGGGATTCGGGATACCGCAGCTCTCACACAGCAGGTTCGGGGAGCGGTCTGGCATGTACATGCCGTTACTCGGGGTTTTCCTGCCACTGCAGCATTTCGGGTAACCAAGGCCGCTACTCCAGGTCCCCCAGATACCAGCCTCAAGAGGCTGGTCCCCCTGAGGGAGTTTCTGCCTGCTTGAGAAGCTTTACCCGGCGTGTCGCACTGGGTTTTGCGCACCGTCCGACAAGGTTACCAGCTTCAGTTCCAGTCCAGACCCTAAAGATTCCGAGGGATCTTGTAAACAACGGTCGACCGAGTACGAGCACCGGTGATGGAGCGAGAAATACATTCTCTCTTATACAAAGGAGCCATAGAACAGATCCTCGCCTGGGAGATGCATACCGGGTTCTACAGCTGGTATTTTATAGTTCCGAAGAGAGACGGTGGTTTGCGCCCCATTTTATATCTTCATCACCTGATCCGGTCTCTGAGGAGACTTCGCTTCTAGATGCTTATGATCCCTATGATTGTGAGTCAAATTCAGTCCAAGGACTGGTTTGTCATGATCGATCAAAGGGACGCGTACTTCCATGTCTCATGGGACACCGGAAGTTCCTGCGGTTCGCATTCGGGGGTAAAGCTTACCAATATTGGGTGCTTCCCTTTGGTCTAGCACTCACCCCCCACACCTTCACGAAGTGTGTGGACTCTGCCCTGGCTCCTCTCAGACTCCAGGGGATCCGCATCCTCAATTATTTGGACGATTTTATCCCAGTCTCATCTTACTGCGGTACGGCATTGAGATGTTGTACTTGCGCACTTGAGGTGCTTGGGGTTGAGGCTCAACATGAGCAAGAGCATGCTCACTCCAACACAAAGGATTACGTTCCTAGAAATAGTGTGGGACTCGCGTTGCAGGCACAACTGTCTCCCGCGCGCATTGAGTCAATCCTGACTATGGTGCTCAGGGTGCAGCTAGGCTTCATAAACCTTCATTGCTATGCGGATGTTACCCAATTGATACCAGATTTATCGATCAAGCCACATGAAACCAAGCAGTTAACTAAACTTCAAGCATGCCTTAAGGACAAAAACCTGAATGACCTATATTAAGTCTCCCACCAGTAGAAACTCCAGAGACATTGCCTCCAAACACGGCAGGTTTTGTAGGATCCCAAAAATTGCCAACAGGTGCAGGAGGGAGGCAGGGCACATTTCTAGGTAGAGCCAGGTCGGACTGCCGGTCCAATCTGGCAGGTAACTAGGCAGGTAGCTGGACGTAGCCCACTTCATCCAGCCGACGAGCGAAAGCAGGGGCTGCCGGACATTGGGACTCGGGCCTGCAAGGCGGCGATGATATCCTCAGCCATTTGGGCTGGGAAAGACTGGACAATGTGTCGGTCACGGGGCTGGCCAGGCGTTTCCTTCTCGGCGATGTCAGAGTAGCAGGCATGGTGGCAGGTGAACTGTTGTCGTATGGAAGTCCATATAGTGGAGTTAAGAAGTTTGACAGAGGGAGAATAGTGTCAACCTCTGCGGATTCAAACAGAGGGAGTGACTGTCTCTTTTTTCCTTTGACCACTGCTGCCCAAGATGACCCAACTGGAGACTTTGAAACTGGGGAGACCAGACTTTTCTTCACTGTCAATGGGCGGGATATTATCCAGACCAGTAGAATACAGGACCGGCCAAGCAGGAGTGTAGTTTAGTCTCTCAGTCAAGTAGTTTTCTGATGAGGTTCTCAATGGCCAGGAGCTCTGCCTTGAGACCAGAAAACTCCCATCCCCATATCTGCTGAACACGCTGTCTCTTAAGTGGTTAACCCACAATTGCATTTCAGACAGTGCCTTGGAGTTTTGACACCCAGTGGCTGTGAACAAGCAGGAGGTAAGATTAAGCCGTTAGTTCCTTTTAGTTAGTGCCTCTAGCCGACAGCTCCGCTGGGCTGAGCCATGTCGTCCACACAGCGGCTGTTTAACACTCACAAACAGTATATCCTCGGTATCTCCAGGAAAGATGTCGCTGAGGAAATAGGCAGCCAGGGATAGAGGAGTAATATCCAGAAGGGCAAATACTTAAGGTCCTTAGTAGGAGCGATTAGGTTAGCCTAGCCTGATCGTGTTAGCCACCAGGCTAAAAACAAAGCCTGGCTATGCTAACATTAAATGTCAAGGCCGACCAGTAGAGCCAACTTAAGACTACTAAAACCTTCGATTCAAAACATACGATGGTTAAGATATTAAACCCTTTAAAACTATAGAGGTAAAACAACAAGGATCTAAAAGTGTAACGTAAAAAAGTGGCTTAAAAACTGGATAAAATGACAATTTAAGACAGAGCGCTTGACAGTGACCAATATAAGACTTGCCACCAGTGACATGATTATTGAACAACTCTCTTTAACTCTTAGGGCGTTTTCACAGCTACCTTGTTTGGTCCGGACTTTCGGACTTTTCAGTTTGGTCCGAATAAAGTTACAGGTGTGAAACCTCCCTTGGACCACGGTCCAGACCAAACAGACGAAATTTGGTCCGACAAAAAGAGGTAGTCTCGGTCCGGATCAAACTTCACAAAGGTTCGGTTCGTTACTAGTGTGAAAGCATCGTCTGTATGGTTTGGTCTTTTAGACCATTTACAGGAAGTTCCCGCGTACCCCCAACAACAGAAGAAGACAGAACTACCAGACCTGTCACAGAAGATCGCTGGAAAAATGAGCTGTGTTAGAACATATTTCAATTAAAAACCTTGTCTCCTCCTCTCCCCATGTGCTGAGGACATAATAAGAAGTCAACTGGAAAAACGCACAAACATTCAGGATTGCTTTCAGTCTTCTCCTCCTCTCCTGTCGGCGCTGATAAAATGTTCGCACAATGAGGACGTTCATTTGGCAAATTTGAGCTCAAATATAGTTGGTGCTGCAGATAGTAATGCCATAGCAATAACAGCATAGTGGCAACAATATGCATCTGTTCATTCATCTTGTCAAAGTTACCCGCTGAATTGACAACACGCTGACGTCAGACGCACGTCCGCTAACAAACCAATTAATGTTAAGATGCAGCCCACATAACTGATGACGACAGGAGGCAAATGCAAGCACGTCATGTAAAGTTCTTTAGTGCGCTCGCATAATTCCATTGTGAGAACAAACCAAAACGAACCGAATGTATAAAATGTATCAAAACATGAACTTTGGTTCAGACCTTGGTGCGGACTTTCAGGTGTGAAAAGTTAAATTGAAAGGTCCATTCTTTGACCTTTTGGCCAGTTAGAGGGGTTGCAAAGCAAGCATTGCTGACATATTATCACCTTAAAAAAGTTGTTTTGTTGAACATGTTAGCAAACAGTTGCCTTTGTACACATCCAGCAAGCACAGAGCCCCATTAGCATTCATTTGGAGTCATGTTGTTGTCCATCTGATGAATGTAAGTCCAATATTCAAAATCTTGTTATAACCCTGTGTTGTAAAGTGATCAATAAATCTATTTTGAATCTTGAATTCACTCTCCTTGTAGCTTTAATTTGGTCTCCACCAACCCCTGAGTAAAATATTTAGCTCTTTAGCTTTTAATTGCTCCACTGTGTTTGTCAGCTAGTTGCCAAATGTGTATGTCTGCTGTTTGGTGCTGGGCAGGTATAATACAGTGGGTTTTTAGAGCTTTTTCTCTGAAAACAGCTGCCTGTGGCAGCTAGAAGCCTGCTTAATGAGAGCAGTTTACCAGAAAACCAAAGCAACGAGCTAAAATGGGCTAAAAAGCACTGTAGAGCTGAGGGAAACTACAGAGTTGTTGATAATTCCCTGTGGATCTGTCAGTACCAGCATCACCTTTCACATAATATGTCATTAGATTAGAGACATTACATTGTTGATTAGTACAGCTTTAAGGAACTAAACTGTAGGATTGTAAACACACATTTTGAAATGTGATGTAAAATGCTCCCTTCCCTTTATCTGTCCTCCAGCGGTGTACAGCCAGCAGCCCGCTCCATCTTCTCATCCCCTAATGCTCAGGGGCCCTCTCTGTGCCACTGTCAGCCCCACACCCACATCATGTTCCTCAAGACCCACAAGACGGCAAGCAGCACCGTGCTCAACATGCTGTACCGCTTTGGAGAGGAGCGTGACCTTCGCTTCGCCCTGCCGTTAGGCTACCAGCTGGGCTACCCACTGCCCTTCAATGCTCACAGGGTCAAAGGTTACAGAGGTCCCAGAGCCGTGGAGTTTCACATCATGGGCAATCACATGAGATTTAATAAGCAGGAGGTGAGTTGATCAGAGGAAAAGAGGGGGAAGTGGAATGACATAGGGGATGATGATGATATATTCTGTATGAGATATTCTGTAGTGATATGGATACATTGTACTATGTACTAAGTGAGGAAGCAGATAAAAATGAAGACAGCTCAGATCATGCACTGAGCCGCTTTGTATTTGCTTGGTTAGTTTTTGCATAGCAGGGATTATTGTGTGTAGTCAGGTTCTCTGTAACCTCCAACCACACCCAACAGTGATGTCACAGGGTCTAGGAGAACACCTGTACATCACTGCAGCGTGGTGAGAGGTTAAACCACTGGCAAAAAGATCAGCATAAAGATTTTCAGGGTTGGTTAAGTTACTCTTTAATTGCTGATATTTAGTGAGTTTATAGGTTTAAGAATAAAATTGTTGGAAAAAATTAATATTCTCTAGTTTTTAGATGTATGCATGAAATCGCTCAGAATTAAATATTTTGAATAACAACATAAATGCTGTTTTTTTTATCCACAGCTTCAATCCATACATATACAGTATATATTGTATATATATGGAGAGAGAGAGATCTGCGAACAAGAAAGTAAAAACGATAGAGTAAAGTATGGTCAAACTGAAGTGACGACAAACGTCTTATGGTGAAGGTCAGGAAAGCAATAAAATCTCATTCGTATGTTGGTTGACCTGCTGCTTCAGGAAGGACCCCATTATGAACAGTAATGCATGCTTCACACATGCACTGCAACCCTGAAATGATCTAGACATTACCCGGAGAAGCTGTACGTGCGTAGGTCCACCAGCAAGGTGTTGAAGATGTCTGTGAACACTGGAGATAGCCGGCTATCACACTGCCTCAAGGTGGAAGGAGAGACAGAGTCTGGTGCGGCTGCTTTGCAGGGGCTCTGTCTCTTGAACAGCCTGTTAACGTCTCTCTCCACAAAGAGAGAAAGTTGTCATCGTGGTTGAGGAAGAGGGTGCATCTAAGGTTGGCAGTTGATCAGTGGCCCAGGCCCCTGCTGTGGTGATGAGGTGTGGTTGGGCTGGAGCTGGTGGATGAAGTCATAGGGGGTGGTGTCAGAACTATCACTTTGTCTTTCAAATCAACAGTAGAACTAATTAATTTCATTGGCCGAGCCGTAAATGGAAAGGGGGGCTGTAGGTTTGTAGTTGGTGGTCTGTCTGAGACCTCTCCAGCCAGAGGCAGAGGCGTTAGCCGAGAATTGCTGTTGAAGTTTCTCAGAGTACAGTGGTTTACCCTCTCTCACAGCCTTGCTAAAGCCTGTATTTCACCTCTTTCAACCTGGCCCTGTCCCCACTCTTGAACGCTTCTTCCTTTTCCAACCTTAGTTGTCTGAGCTTAGTGAATCAGCGTTTGTCACTGTTATAACTCACCCTGGTGCGTGTTGGCACACAGCAGTCCTTACCGAAGCTAATGTATGAAATCAAAGCCTGTGTTCTCTTAGCCAGACTGTTGGCACCAGTCCTGAAAACATCCCAGTCAATACAGTCTAATCCTACACTTCTTTGATATCCTCACTACAGGTTTACAGAGCTTTAGTTTCTGCCTGTATGCAGGCACCAGGTGAACTATGCCATGGTGAGAGTACCCCAGTGCAGCATGGGGAATGCCATGATATGCACTGCTGATTGTAGTGTAACAATGACCCAAGGTATTCGCCACTTTGGTGGGGGAAACTAAGGAATACGGGTTTGTCAGCTCAACACACAGTATCTGATCAGTGAGCTTGCGCTGCGACTCCTGTGCTGCCTGCATAAGCCTGCTAACTGCGGAATAGAGTAAATGGTAAATGGACTGTACTTGTATAGTGCCTTTCTAGTCTTCTGACCTCTCAAAGCTCTTCACAATACTTATCACATTCACCCCATTCACCCACAAACAAAAAAGACAAAACAGTGCCCACCAACACACAGAGGAAGCGATCCGCAGCCGCATCTTTGGGTAGCAAGTTTTTCTAACTAACATCGTAAATGTTGTTTATTGACTAGGACTTTGAAGCTGATGTTGCTCTCTTCATTAGTTTGCTTCCTTTCTGCTGGTGAAGAGGTGTAGGCCATGATTCAGTGAACTCAGATACCTGTAAAATCAGCTCCCTTGCTGTAGTTTCTGCGGTTGCCATGGCCACACAGCGAGCGAGCGGCAAGTTGAAAAAGTTGAACCATCGTCAGACGAAAGCGGTATGTGAGAGCGCCAGCTGGCCTCTCCTTGTGTCACAACCACTGACCTCGGTGGCACGGCTGCCGTTATGTTTACATTTAAAGGAGGGCGTCCGCTGCAACCGCTCACTGTCTGAAAGCACCATAAGATCTTTCTTTGTATTTTTTTACTATTATTGGTGAAAAACAAAACACTAGATAGTGACTTTACAGATACAGCGATGATAGAAACAGAGACAAAATACGTAAGGACAGACAAAGAAAAACAGGTTGACATGCAGAACTTAACGTAATACATACATAAAACAAAACAATCCTAAAAAAGATGAAAGTACACTCATAATAATTCTAACATCATGCAGTTACCATGATTTATATTAGTTTATTAGACAAATGCTTCAGGGGAAGGCTGTTAAATATGACATGTGTTTATGTGAATGTATGTAGGAGAAAGAAAAATAAGTTTTCCTATGAAAGGGGTTGACTGGCTACTGGTGATCATTTGCCAAAAAAAGACAACTACAAAACCATTCTGCACAAGGCTGTAGTGATTAAAGATTTAAATACTTCAAACTGATCATAGCGAATGATCTTCATTTTGGTAAGAGAAAGGAGCAGGTTTACTCTCGCTTCAAAATAAAAGTTGCGGTCATATTGAATAAAAGTATTCAAATGGGGCACCACTCCTTCTACACAAAAAAATAATAATTACTAGACTACACAAACAAACATACATCTAGACGCACAGGATAATAATTACTTGACTATACCAGTGAATATACTACTAGACAAACAATGAGCCGTAAACACAGCAATGAATAGTTAATAAGTGGATGAATGACCATTTGACACACAGGATACAGTAAACGATTAGTCTAGTTTAACTGAGAAGTTTTGTTTGCTCTAGAGGGACAGTTGAGGCGATGCCATTTCAACAACCGATTAACAAGCTTTAACATGAAGAAAATTAAAGATGGCCACACCTCTCCCTACAGGACAACGCCTACCCAAAACTCAGGTGAAAACAACAAATACCTTTCTGTGACATTTGGGTTTGATGCTTTAGCTGAATAAGAAAATTAGGAAACGTGGATAAAACTCCCATCAACATATGTATGATAGCTAAATTGCTAGAGGTGATTAATAATTCCTAATAATAATCTCCCTTGACTCCCTTGAATACTGTTATTCAATATGAAAGGTGATTTTATTCTGAAAGCCTGAAGTGAGTGTAAACCTGCTCCTTCCTCTTACCAAAATTAAGATCATTCGATGTGATCATTTTGATGCATGTAAACCTTTAATCGCCAA
>WNGW01000153.1:10946-29280 GCA_011952105.1 Coreoperca whiteheadi
CCCGCCTGTCCCTCCCTGCTCCTCCTCTCCTCCTCCTGCTCCTCCTCTCCTCTTCCTTCCTGTTTACCCTCCTGCTCCTCCTCTCCTCTTCCTTCCTGTTTACCCTCCTGCTCCTCCTCTCCTCCTCCTGCTCCTCCTCTCCTCTTCCTTCCTGTTTACCCTCCTGCTCCTCCTCTCCTCTTCCTTCCTGTTTACCCTCCTTCTTCTGTCATTTTAATTTAAAAGAGTGGAAGCAGATCGACCGTCGCCATTGCGATCAATAGAGTCGTGTGATGCAGAGAAGACGTATTGCTTGAATAGACTTCAGTGTGAAGTATGTATTGAAGTATTAGTAGGCAGTATGTAGAATGTAATATAGTTCTTCTTCTTCTCCTGTTTCTTCTTCTTTTATTCAGAAAAAGCAGCTGTGAAGGAACCTGCTGAAGAAGCTACGAAGGTAAAATCAACACAATTCAGTTGGTTGTCTCGTGCATATATATATATATATATATATATATATAAATATATATGTATCTGGATCTGTGACTGTGGTGACCTGCTGGATCAGTAGTGTTGCTCTTCCTGAGCTTTCTATCATTTTTGTCCCTGTTAAAAGGTTTTTTGGGTAGTTTTTCCTTATTTGAATCGAGGCTCTGAGGACAGAGGGGGTCGTATGTTACAGATTGTGAAGCCCTTTGAGGCAAAATTGTGGTTTGTGATATTGGGCTGTATGAATAAAATGCAATTGAATATATACTGTGTATATATACTGCTCAAAAAAATTAAGGGAACACTTAGTTACAACAAAATGTAACTCCAAGTGTTCCCTTTATTTTATTGAGCAGTACAGTATATACTGTACATATATATATATATATATGTACGTGTATGAGAGAGAGAGAAACATGAAAACATAAATTTATCATAAATCAAGTTCAACGTTACTCATACAAACCAAATATGACCAATCACATCTGTACAACATTCGATGCCCTCATCAGAGCCATCTGGAGGCTGACGTTTCACGTGTTTCTGTTATTTTGTCCACCACATTTACATCAGTGAGGGTGGACTAAATAACAGAAACACCTGTCAGAATACAACAACACAGTTAAGCTAAATGGTCAAACAGGTGAATCAGCACAAACTGAACATTAAAATCTTCACGAAGGACGATTTATTAGAACTGTTTATAGGTGTTCCTAATAAACTGCACTCTAAGTGGAGATAATAATAATAATAAAGATAATAATGATATTTATTATAGTTGCAATAATATAATTATAATGTTATACTAATATAAATGATGATAGTAATTATTTGATCTTTTTAGAGCAGAAGACCGTTGGAAAGATTGAAATAATGAAAGCATTTTGAGTCTTGGCCAAGCTGTTTTCAAGATAACTGCTAACGTCAACTTGATTATTATTATGAGTGCCGGTATGTGTTCCTGAGTAGTGGAATTTGCCAGTTTTAGTCTCTTCTGGTCTTAAGAAAAATAAAAACAAAAACCCAAATGATGATAATAATAATTATAATAATAATTAAAATGATGATAATAATGATAATACTATTGATGAGGTAATAGTAATGTGCTCGTGTTTCAGGCTTCCAGGACAGCAGGGGGCGCCAGAGCAGCCAAGATGATCTCAGCCAAGAGTACAGGTACAACACGACACCTGTTCAACCGGTAACCCCACTTCAGCCAGTTGGATCCAGTTAACCTGTCTGTCTCTCCACCTGTCTGTCTGTCTCGTCTGTCTCTCTCTCCACCTGTCTGTCTCTTCAACTGTCTGTCCGTACGCCTGTCTGTCTGCCTGTCGGTCCGTACGCCTGTCTGTCGCTCCACCTGTCTGTCTGTCTGCCTGTCTGTCTGTCTGTACGCCTGTCTGTCTGTCTGTTTCTCCACCTGTCTGTCTGTCTGTACGCTTGTCTGTCTGTCTGTCTCTTCACCTGTCTGTCTGTCTCTCCACCTGTCTGTCTGTCTGTCTGTCTTTTTCTCCACCTGTCTGTCTGTCTGTCTGTATGCCTGTCTGTCTGTCTGTCTCTTCACCTGTCTGTCTATCTCTCCACCTGTCTGTCTGTCTGTACGCCTGTCTGTCTCTCCGCATGTTTGTACGCCTGTCTGTCTCTCTACCTGTCTGTCTGTACGCCTGTCTGTCTCTCCACCTGTCTGTCTGTCAGAGTCAGTAGACGGAGTCAGCAGTCCAGGAAGTCGTTCTCCTGCCAGTCGATCATCCACTCCGAACAGAGACGTCAAGAAGGTCTGAACACCTGTCTACCTGTTTCCCTCTGTCTGTCCGAGAAGTTCCAAACTCTTCTCATGGAAGAGTGGGTGGTGTTGTAATCGGGGGCTCGCTGGTTCGATTCCCGCCTCTGAACCCCAAATCACTCTCTATGCCTGTGCCGTCAATGTGTGATTGTGTGATAGTGAACTTTTTAGGTTGAATTGTTTTTGGCAGTTAAAATACATTTTACCGTTGATCCCCATCCATCCGTGTGTGGCGGAGCAGCTGTCTCCTGACTGGCTGACCCCCATCACCTGGTGGTGATACACTGACTATCACTGAGCACCTCATACATCCCCTTCAAAAACCCAACTATCTTATCTAATGTTATTGTCCCCACCTTGACCACCTGAGTCTCCTGGTGTGGTGCTGCTGGTAGCAGGCGTTGGTTGTTGGTAACGATCATTAAACTAAACTGGTTCTGATGGTTTAACTGACCCTGAAGGTTATTACTGGTTTTAATTGGTCAACTTGTTCTGTGTGTGCTACTTGTTTTACTGGTTAAACTGGTTCTGATAACATGGTTCTGAAGGTGGCGGTGGTCCGGACCCCCCCCAGGTCACCCAGCTCTGCTCGTGGACGGACACCCCCCCTCCCCTCTCACCCCATGCCTGACCTCAGCAATGTGAGGTCAAAGGTCGGATCCACGGAGAACCTCAAACACTCCCCTGGAGGGGGCAAGGTAACACACATATGTTTGTCTTTCTGTACTTGTGAGGACCCTTGTTAACATAATGCATTTGCAAGCTGCTAAACCCTCAAAACTAAATGCTTTGCACCAACCTTTACCCTGACCTACACCTGAGTCCAACCTTCTAACCTGTACCTTAAAACCAAGACTGAACCTAGACTTTTCAACGTCTGTCCCAACGTGAGGACCAAAATGTCCTCACTCCCAAGGTCCTTATAAAGATTGACATACAAGTACACACAAGTTTAACTGTTTGACTCAAAAATAATTCAAATCAATTCAATTCAATTCAATTTTATTTATATAGCCCACCTTCACAAATCACATTTGCCTCAAAGGGCTTCACAATCTGTAACATAAGACACCCTCTGTCCTTAGACCCTCGATTCGATTAAGGAAAAACTACCCAAAAAAACCCTTTTAACAGGGGAAAAAATGATAGAAACCTCAGGAAGAGCAACAGAGGAGGGATCCCTCTCCCAGGACGGACAGACATGCAATAGATGTCGTACAGAATAGATTTATAGCATCAAAACTATAACATATACAGCCATGATGGCAAAATTGTTGTATATATATATATATATTATTATGTTAGAAATGTTTAGGTGGTAAAACATAAGGGAAGATGATGGGTCCAGACGGACAGCCGAGCAGCTCCAGGTGGAGCCCAACGAGCAGGACCTGAGCCACTCGTCCCCTGCACCATAGACACAGCAACACTGCCCCAGCAGGTCGCCATAGTCACAGATCCAGATACATCTCCGGACACTGAAATACCTGCTGAAAGTGACAGTAAGAAAGAAGAGACGGACGACAAAGCACAGAACTCCGGGAGAGGGAAGAAGTCAAGTTAGTGACATACATATATGGGATGATAATGCATACGGATGGAGAGGAGGACAGAGGTGAAGAGAGAGAGGTGCATCATGGGAAGTCCCCCGACAGTCTAGGCCTATAGCAGCATAACTAAGGGATGGTTCAGGTTCACCTGAGTCAGCCCTAACTATAAGCTTTATCAAAGAGAAAAGTCTTTAGCCTATTCTTAAATGTGGAGATGGTGTCTGCCTCCCGAACCCGAACTGGGATCTGATTCCACAGAAGAGGAGCTTGATAGCTGAAGGCTCTGGCTCCATTTCTACTTTTGGAGACTCTAGGAACCACAAGAAACCCTGCATTCTGAGAGCGCAGTGTTCTAGTGGGGTAATAAGGCACTATGAGCTCTGTAAGATATGACGGTGCCTGACCATTAAGAGCTTTATAGGTGAGGAGAAGGATTTTAAATTCTATTCTGGATTTCACAGGGAGCCAGTGCAGAGAAGATAATATTGGAGAAATATGATCTCTTTTCCTAGTTCCTGTCAGTACACGTGCTGCAGCGTTCTGAATCAACTGGAGAATCTTAAGGGACTTTTTCGGGCTGCCTGATAATATGGAATTGCAGTAATCCAGCCTTGAAGTAACAAATGCATGGATTCATTTTTCTGCATCATTTCGAGACAGGAAGTGCCTGATTTTGGCAATGTTACGTAGGTGAAAAAAGGCAGTCTGTGAGGTTTGCTTCATGTGGGAGTTGAAGGATAGATCCTGATCAAAGATAACTCCTAGGTTCCTCACAGAGGTGCTGGAGGCCAGGGCAGTGCCCTCTAGAGCAATTATATCTGCCGACAGCGAGTCTCGGAGGCGTTCGGGGCCAAGTACAATAACTTCAGTTTTGTCCGAGTTTAACATCAGAAAATTTCTGGTCATCCAGATTTTATGTCCTTAAGGCATGATTGAAGTTTAACTAACTGATCAGTTTCATCCGGCTTAATCGATAAATATAACTGGGTATCATCTGCGTAACAATGAAACTTTATGGAGTGCTTTCTAATAATATTGCCCAACGGAAGCATATATAAAGTAAATAGAAGTGGTCCAAGCACAGAACCTTGCGGAACTCTGTGACTAACTTTGGTGTGCTCGGATGATTCATCGTTAACATAAACAAACTGAGATCGGTCTGATAGATAGGATTTAAACCAGCTTAACGTGGTTGCTTTAATTCCAATTAAATGTTCCAGTCTCTGTAATAGAATTTGATGGTCAATGGTATCAAATGCAGCACTAAGATCTAGCAAGACAAGTACAGAGACAAGTCCATTGTCTGATGCAATTAAAAGGTCATTTGTAATTTTCACCAGTGCTGTTTCTGTGCTACGATGCACTCTAAAACCTGACTGGAAATCCTCAAATATACTATTGTTATTTAGAAAGTCACATAACTGATTAGCAACAGTTTTTTCAAGGATCTTAGAGATAAAGGGAAGGTTAGATATAGGTCTATAGTTGGCTACAACCCCTGGATCGAGAGTGGGCTTTTTAAGGAGAGGTTTAATAACAGCTACTTTAAAAGACTGTGGTACATAACCTGTCAGTAAAGACAAATTGATCATATCTACAAAAGACGTGCTAACTAATGGTAGAACATCTTTAAGCAGCCTAGTTGGAATTGGGTCTAAGAGACAGGTCGAAGGCTTAGATGAAGAAATTGTCGACGTTAGTTGAATAAGGTCAACAGGAGAGAAGCAGTCCAAGTACACATCAGGTTTCACAGCTCCCTCCAACGCCTCTATGCTTGAAAATCGGTTGGCACCAGCTGAGGCCAGGACGTGATTAATTTTCTCTCTAATAGTCAAAATTTTATCATTAAAGAAGTTCATGAAGTCGTTACTGCTGAGGGCTACAGGAATACATGGCTCAATGGAGCTGTGGCTCTCTGTCAGCCTGGCTACAGAGCTGAAAAGGAACCTGGGGTTGTTCTTATTTTCCTCTATTAGTGATGAGTAGTAGGCTGCTCTGGCATTACGGAGGGCCTTCTTATATATTTTAAGACTATCTTGCCAGGCTAAACAAGATTCTCCTAGATAGTTGGAACGCCATTTTCTTTCAAGTTTTCGTGATGTTTGCTTTAATTTGCGGGTTTCAGCGTTATACCATGGAGCTACCCTTTTTTGTTTTATTATCTTCTTTTTAAGAGGAGCAACAGAATCAAGTGTCGTTCGCAGTGAACCTGCAGCACTATCAACAAGATGATCAATTTGGGACGGACTGAAATTTGCATAAGAGTCCTCTGTTATGTTAAGACATAGCATTGAGTTAAATTCAGATGGAATAAATAAAATCCAAATAAATGAAATCGAGACTCACAGGTAGACACCGACTCCTATTTGTACCTGTCTGCCTACAGGTTCAGATTGTTCATAAGAAGCTGGATCTCAGTAATGTGACATCAAAGTGTGGCTCCAAAGTCAACATCCACCACAAACCAGGTAACACACACAAACACACCGATCATGTAATTGGAAGCATTCAGTTGGTTAAAATGCCTCCACTCCTCCTTTAATGTAAGAGGTAAGTGTAGAGAGCCAGCACAACACACCAGCCTTGTATATCAGACTCTGGAGTAATGGGAAACGTTAATTCTGAGGGACTATGAGTTAACTCAAGCGTAGAGGTTGTCTTAGGCTATTTGAGGCTCTGATTGTGTCTGTTTTACAAACCAAATGCTAAAAAACAAACACAAAGCCAGCGCTGCTGCTGACACAGCGGATCGTGAGCTCTCCAGTAAACACACTGATGTCTTCAGTCCCTCCTGCCCGGCCCGCCTGCTGCTGCCGGAGTGTCTCGGGGCTGGGCACAGCGGACAGGCCGGGCGTCCGCAGGGCGGGCTGCCACTCACTGGTCCGGGTCCTGCCCCCGAAGGCGAAGAAGAGCTCAGTGTGTGTGGAGGGGCTTGAAGAAGAATGCTTGCAGTGATTAGCTGCGAGCAAAACCATTAAAATAGTCATTTTAGATCTGGGTAGTTAAAGGATCGAATGCAGGTATTGTTTGACTGGAGATGTTTCGATACTACTTGGAACTGGGTTATTTCAGTCCATACCTTAACGGTATCGAGTACTGATACCAAGCCCTAATGTTGTAGGGTTATATCGTGTACTACATCACGTACTGTGTTGTTATTTTATTATAATGTACGTGTGTGTGTTGTGTGTCAGGTGGAGGGAAGTTGGAGATTAAATCAGAGAAGGTGGATTTTAAAGCCGTTCAGTCTAAAGTCGGTTCTCTGGAGAACGTCACTCATGTGCCGGGAGGAGGGAAGAAGAAGGTACATGCTACTAACACACTAACAACATGCCAACATACCAGCAACACATTAAATAAACATCATGTAAATAAATATCCAGATAAAACGCTGCAGCGGGACGTGAAACAGACACGTGGACGTTAATGAATGAAACCAGCTCCTGTAAACAGCGAAGGTGGCAGGTTGATACTAGAATATAATATTAAGTACATTATAGTAATATTATAATGTAATATTAAAATACGATGTAATAATACTATAATATACCATACATTCGAATAATGTTGTCAGTCGGCTGGTTGGAGATGAACTGCGTCTCTCCAACCCGTTCTTATATAGCTACGTTTTGTCACGCCCTTGGCGGTGTATACAGACGGACAAGGTACCCTTTAGCGTCCGTAGGAGTCGCCTTCAGAAACTACATGATTAAGCAGCAGGAAGTGATGTGACATAAGTGACCTGTCGTAACTTGGAACTTAAAACTTTAAATAACTGGTTAACTTTTGGTTTCACAAGGGACACGAACCCTGGTCTCCTGGTGGTTTGTTTGTGCTGTCCATCCACCCCAACCATCTCCTTACGTGGAGTACTCGCTCTATATACAACTACTCTATATATATACTACCTGACTTCCTAAAGGTTTTCTGGTAGCCCTGTGCCCTGAAGGCGTCCCCTACCTTGTGCGTCCGTATGCAATGCTGGGGCGTGACACAACGTTGCTGGGAACGAGAATGGACTGGTCTAGCCTGGAGAGGGTTTGAGATCAGCAGGTGGCAGGAAGTGACAAAAAGCTGCAGTCAGATGGACAGTTTCCTGCAGGAAGTCAGCACTCACTTCTTGTTCGATCAAATCCCGATCGAATAATATTTTATCTGCTGAATCTATTCAGCTTTTTCTCTCCAATAACTGTTGTATTAATGATGTTCTGTGAGACAGACAATCTGTGGTCAGCATGTCAGTATTTAAGGTCTAACCTCCATATTACTACATTATTTTACACAAACATTTTGATCCACGTGAGGCGGACGCCTTATCAGTTGGATGATTCCCTTGTTACGCATCTATATCAAATACTCACACAAACAAATAAAGAAGAAGATTACAAATATACCAAGTTACAATGAGGACGAATATGTTTCAGGCTGCAGATCAATTAACGTCTGTATCACGTTTAATACAAGGGAGGGGACCCAAATGCAGACTTGAGGAGGTAGACCGATGACTTGAGTGGTGATTTATTGTTTTGATGGTAGACAACAGGCAGGCAGGCAGGCAGGCAGACAGACAAACAAACAGGCAGGCAGGCAGGCATAAATTCCACAGCGGGAAACAGAACCAACACAGCAACGGTGGATAGGCGCTGAGCCAGAGACAGGGAACACACACAGACTAAATACTCTCAGGAAGGGGAGCCAACGAGACACAGGTGAGCTCATTAACAGGTGGAAACTCTCTAACAATCAAGGAAGGGAAGCAAAAATACCAGACCTGTCTCATATAGGGAGGGCGAGAATAGCAAAATAAAACCTACATCACATGTAACTGTATATGTACTACAAGATAAAATATGTGGTCAGTGTGCACCTTATAGGAGCCCCTGTACAGCCCGTCATCATGTGGAACTCTTTAGATATTTTAATTACTGTACAGTTTATGTCAAATGTAACAAGTTTTGTATTGATCGTGTGGACAGATTGAGAGTCAGAAACTAAACTTCAGAGAAAACGCCAAAGCTCGAACCGACCACGGTGCTGACATCATCATCCAGCCTGACTCCTCCCCTCCTCACCTTAGCAACACTTCCTCCCCCGGAAGCCTTAACGCTGCTGAAGCTCCGCCCCTCAACACCCTGGCCGACCAAGTGAGAGATTTACCTGTTCAGACCAAAAGACGTGAAAGTCAGGCACACACATTAACAAACACCTTCCTCTTCCTGTCAGGTGTCTGCCTCCCTCGCCAAACAAGGCCTGTGATTGGACGACCCTGTGCCTGCAGACCCCGCCCTTTCCTGTTACCATGGTAACTGCCTGATGGAAGAAAGAAAAAAACCCATGATTCTGCCTTTTTCCTCATGACCTTCATCTAATATCACACAAACAGGATTGGAGAGATTTTATTAAGAGAGGTTAATTAAATTAAATGCATCCAGATTAACAGCCAATCACACAAAGCAACCTTCACACAGGTAGGTAAACGCTCCTGTTCTCTGTTTTCTCTGAGTCAGAGTAGAAGAAAATGATCAGTTTCATCTTTGTGTGTGTTACAGATACATGCAGACTGTGGTTAGCCTAGCTTAGCACAATGTCTGGAAACAGGGAACCTGCTAGCCTAGCTCTAATCCTACTGACCTGTGAATCAGACAGCTGGAAGGAACAAGGCTAGCTGTTTCCCCCTGCTTCTAGTCATTATGCTAAGCTTGATTTGCAGTTTCCTCTTGTGTCCAGTCTTTGCGCTAAACTAGATTAAACCCTTCCTGGACCTCTCTGTGTTGAAATGGAAGGGGCCTTGAGTTGGTTAGAAGAGTACTTGAGAAGGTGTTTGGGGTCCTTGAAGAAAGTTGGATTCCTTAAGGAGGTGCTGTAAACCTTGAAGGAAGTTCCAGCTAGGGCTGTGCTATACAAACACTGATCGTGATAGAAACCTTTCCTCAGAAAATGTTAAACTTCGATATGCTACATTACGTGACAACATGCTAACAGCAAATCACATCAGAGAAATAAAGATAATTCTAAACAAGCACATGGCAGACCTTCAGCAGGGTGTTAGCCCAACACACCAAATCATGATGTTGGTGTTAATTAGGAATTATTAATCTAGACAAAGAGATGAGGTCTCACTCTGAGGAAACAGAACAACCTGAAACATAACAAGCTGCTGGCGACAGAAAACCAGGAAACAAGAAGTCTGACTTTGGAAACTTAAAGAAAGTGGGAAAATTATTTAACTGAAGATTTATTTATTCAAACAGCCTTTCTGTCTGCAGAAACATTGATTTAATTATCTTTATATGACATCGACTGACAAAAAAGCTATTGTGATAAATTGTCCTGGTCCAGGGGTCCTTGAGAAAGTTCTCAAGGATCAGTGAGATGGATTTCAAGTTCTTGAGGTGGTTCCAACAAGTTGTAGGAGTCCTTGAGGAGGTTACAAGGTTCTTGGATCGCGTCAGCTGTTCCAAGAGTCCTTGAGGAGATGAAACTGAGATCCATCATCTCGGAGAAAACAGAGAACATGCTAATCCATGCTAACTGAGAACTAGCTGGGATTAGCGTATTGTTTCCTTGATTAGCCTGTTAGCTTCCTTTACAAAATCCCTCCAATCACATTAAGTCTCTCCCCCAGCCAATCATCATCTCTTCTGTGTCTGAATGCTGACGTGCTGTAGGCCCCCGTGATGACCCCCCTCATAAAAAATACCCAGAATGCAGTTTGATACCAGGTGCCAAAACATGGATGTAGAATAACACCTGGATACGGCGACGCCGCCCAGCCTTGCTTTCAGTTTTCTTCCAGTGTCCACTGGCGGGATTGCAGCGAAAATCCCTCTGCACCCCAAAAAGCATTTTCCCCACGAGCCGCCATTATAAAAGAGACGCCTGGAACTGCAGACAAGGTCAATTATGACTCTCTTTTACAAATTCTGGAGGTTTTATATTTGTAAAACTTTCCTTGAGCCGAGAAAAGCAATTTAAAAATCTTTGCTGTCATCACAATGTAAAGTCTATGGGCTGAGTAAACCCGGAAGCTAGAAACCTTTTTTGGGGAACCGCCAAGTGAGCAATTCTCATTGGAATGAATAGGTGCCATCTTTGGGTCCGGTATTCAGTTCTTATTATACATCCATTTGCCAAAACCATACCGTTTCTCTCTCTGCTTATCGGCTTGTTAAAGTGCTTTGTACCAATAAAGTTTCTCTTGGATCTGACCAGTTTGTTGTTGAAAATAAAGTTACATTGGAGCCAGGTTTGTACTCACATGTATATTATTTTATATTATCTATTATTTATCTGTACTAATATCTGAAACACAAAGAGGGAAATTCAGACTAAAAACATTGTAACTGAGACGATTTCTGTGTCTTTTTTACTGTTGATGACTTTATTCAACAGGATATTCCAGAACGAACTGTCAGGAAGTGCTATCCTACTACTGAAGTAGCTGAACAGTTTATTGATCTCTTTTGCAACACTCATGCAGACTTTTTAACCTCCTCCTGGGCTTTTATTGTAAATAGTTTTAACAGTGAACTGAGGTCAACCCTTGACGCAGTGGCCACACTAAAACTGAAAAACATTACTTCTAATACGACGCCTCTGTGGAGAAATTAGACAATTAAACAATTAAAGGAGAAAAATGGAGAAAAAAAATATATGAATGGTCAATTATCAAGTTTTCCATGACTGACTATTTACAATAAGGCAATTAAACATGCAGGACAAGATCACTTCTCAAACTGTATAACCAATAACCCCAAAATCCTCAACCAGTGACCGTTTAATTAACACTGTTTTTATGAAGCCTAGCGGTATGCCTACCAACTCCATTTGTGAAGAATTTGCAGTCCACTTTAGAAATAAAATACACTATTACATCAAATTTATGTGTCAGCCTGTGAATCTTAATGCCCCAGAACCTTTGTTTGTATGTGAGGAAACACTGGAGAAAACTGGATTAGTTGATAAAGATGGTAAAGTTATTTCCCAACTAAAACCTGCGTCTTAGATCTTATTCCCATTATTATTATTAGGCTACTACTATATTATTATTACTACTACAGACCGGCGAGCACACACTGGCCATCGGGAAGTTCCCGGGTGGGCGGGGCAGATATTCAGTAGGTCCTCATAGCTGCAGCGACACGGGGTACGATCCGTGATAGGAAGCAGCAGTTGCCATCACAACTGAAAGTTGCTCTTGGGTAGTTATAATCTAGCACTTGTTGCTGGAACATGGATAGAAAGAAAATGACCGTTCTGGTCGCTGCCTCATGAATTAACTCGGACAACGTCATCCAATACTTGAGATGGTTTATTAGGACAATTTATGAACCAGCTTTACAGTCTGACAGTCAAACCCCGAGTATCCTCACTCCGTGATACCCCAGACTGCCTGATCACTGCGCAGTAAACATACATGTAAAATAGTCCCTGGACATTCAATCCACATGACACAGTGAAGGCGCCAAAAAAAAAAAGGCTTTGCTGGCTGACGCCGAAAGGTGTGCTAAGATAACCCATCAACAATCACGTAGAGAGGGGTATTATAGTAGGGTTGCCGTGGACAAACCCCTCTTTACAAAGATGGATGCACATCTGTGGGGTCTTTAGTGGTGCAGAAACCACCAGCCCTGGTCTACAGAGTGGGAAAAAGTGATATGGTCACCATATACAGTAAGTAGGTGAGTGCACATATGGCGTACGCAGCGAGAAGGGTACAGGCCCGAATGCTTAACTGTGTGTGTAATTCATGGCACAACTCAGATGGGACAAAAAACAATCCTCTCTCACCATTGACTACCGTACATAAGTCTCATGGGGTAAGCCGGAAGGGGAGGGACTTCACCTCTCTATAAAATAAAGAGAATCTAAAATATTATTGGTATATTCATATGACAGTGACACTGCTCAAATGCAATCTTCTTAAGAGGCTCATTTATAAAAGGAAGATTTAATGTAGGCCTGTAATTAGCAAGTCACTAAAGTCCAAATGAGCTTCTTAAGGAGGGGTTTTAAAAGCAGAGGGGAAGGTACCGGCCTGCAGAGACGTGTTGATTCCTCTTGTTGTTTCATGGGAGATGCACTGGAAGCTGGATTTAAAGTGTGGTGGGAAAAGGGTCTAGTGCACATGTGGATGAATTTGTTTTGTTGATGGGGACACCAATTCCATCATCTGTTGTCAACCTTAGGATGTAATGCAACCGCAGGGGGGCACAAGCCAGTGTCTTCATGTGCCAGTCCCAAGTCTGGATAAATGCAGAGGGTTGTGTCAGGAAGAGCATCCGACGTAAAACACATGCCAAACTAAAAATGCGAATCATGACAATGACTTCCATTCCGGATCGGTCGAGGCCCGGGTTAACAACGACTGCCACCGGTGCTGTTGACCTACAGGGTACCGGTGGAAATTGGACTACTGTTGGTCGAAGACGAAGAAGGAGAGCAGGAAGGTGTGTTCGTAGGCAGAGAGCGAAGAGGAAAGCTAAGAATGTAGGACAGTAGGGACTTTGAACGTTGGGACTATGACAGGGAAGGCTAGAGAGTTGATTGACATGATGCAGAGAAGGAAGGTGGACATACTGTGTGTCCAGGAGACCAGGTGGAAAGGTAGCAAGGCTAGAAGCTTAGGAGCAGGGTTCAAGTTGTTCTACCATGGGTCGGATAGGAAGAGAAACGGAGTAGGAGTTATCCTAAAAGAGGAGTTTATGATGAATGTTCTAGAGGTGAAAAGAGTGTCAGACAGGTTGATGAGCCTGAAGCTGGAAATTGAAGGGGTGATGTTCAATGTTGTGAGTGGTTATGCCCCACAGGTAGGATATGAGTTAGAAGAGAAAGAGAAATTCTGGAGTGAGTTAGATGAAGTGAACCAGAGCATCCCCAGAGCTGAGAGAGTGGTGATTGGTGCAGATTTCAACGGGCATGTAGGTGAAGGGAACAGAGGTGATGAGAATGTGATGGGCAGGTTTGGTCTTCAGGACAGGAACGCAGAAGGACAGATGGTGGTAGACTTTGCAAAGAGGATGGAAATGGCTGTCGTGAACACTTTCTTCCAGAAGAGGCAGGAACATAGGGTGACATATAAGAGCGGAGGTAGAAGCACTCAGGTGGACTACATCTTGTGTAGACGTTGTAATCTGAAAGAGACCAGTGACTGTAAAGTAGTGGCAGGGGAAAGTGTAGCCAGACAACACAGGATGCTAGTGTGTAAAATGACTCTGTTGGTGAGGAAGATGAAGAGGACAAAGGCAGAGCAGAGGACGAAGTGGTGGAAGCTGAAAAAGGAAGAATGTCGTGTAGTTTTCAGGGAGGTGCTGAGACAGCCTCTGGGTGGTCAGGAAGTGCTCCCAGATGACTGGACCACTACAGCTAATGTGATCAGGGAGACAGGTAGGAGGGTACTCGGTGTGTCATCTGGAAAGAGGAAAGTGGACAAGGAGACTTGGTGGTGGAACCAGGAAGTCCAGGAGGGTATACAGATAAAGAGGTTAGCAAAGAAGAAGTGGGACACTGAGAGGACTGAAGAGTGTAGACAGGAGTACAGGGAGATGCAGCGTAAGGTGAAGGTAGAGGTGGCAAAGGCCAAACAAAGAGCATATGAGGACTTGTATGCTAGGTTGGACACTAAAGAGGGAGAGGTGGATTTGTACAGGTTGGACAGACAAAGAGATAGAGATGGGAAGGATGTGCAGCAGGTTAGGGTGATTAAAGATAAGGATGGAAATGTATTGACAGGTGCCAGGAGTGTGATGGGAAGATGGAAGGAGTACTTTGAAGAGTTGATGAATGAGGAAAATGAAAGGGAACGAAGAGTAGAAGAGGTGACTGGTGTGGAGCAGGAAGTGGCAAAGAATAGCAAGAGTAAAGTGAGGAGGACGTTGAAGAGGATGAAGAGTGGAAAGGCAGTTGGTCCTGATGACATACCTGTGGAGGTATGGAAGTGTCTAGGAGAGGTGGCAGTTGAGTTTCTGACTAGTTTGTTTAACAAGATCTTGGAGAGTGAGAGGATGCCCGAGGAATGGAGGAGAAGTGTACTGGTGCCAATTTTCAAGAACAAGGGAGATGTGCAGAGCTGTGGCAACTACAGAGGAATAAAGCTGATGAGTCATACAATGAAGTTGTGGGAAAGAGTAGTGGAAGCTAGGCTAAGGGCAGAGGTGAGCATTTGTGAGCAGCAATATGGTTTCATGCCTAGAAAGAGCACAACAGATGCAGTGTTTGCTTTGAGGATGCTGATGGAGAAGTACAGAGAAGGTCATAAGGAGTTGCATTGTGTCTTTGTAGATTTAGAGAAAGCGTATGACAGGGTGCCGAGAGAGGAGCTGTGGTATTGTATGAGGACGTCTGGAGTGGCAGAGAAGTATGTTAGAGTGGTGCAGGACATGTATGAGAGCTGTAAGACCGTGGTGAGGTGTGCTGTAGGTGCGACAGAGGAGTTCAAGGTGGAGGTGGGTCTGCATCAAGGATCGGCTCTGAGCCCCTTCTTGTTTGCTCTGGTGATGGACGGCTGACGGATGAGCTTAGACAGGAATCTCCATGGACTATGATGTTTGCGGATGACATTGTGATTTGTAGTGAGAGCAGGGAGCAGGTGGAGGAGAATCTAGAGAGATGGAGGTCTGCTCTGGAAAACAGAGGAATGAAGCTTAGCCGCAGTAAGACAGAATACATGTGTGTCAATGAGAGGGACCCAGGTGGAACGGTGAGGTTACAGGGAGCAGAGGTGAAGAAGGTGCAGGACTTTAAGTACTTAGGGTCAACGGTTCAGAGCAGTGGAGACTGTGGAAAAGAGGTGAAGAGGCGAGTGCAAGCAGGTTGGAACGGGTGGAAAAAAGTGTCAGGTGTGTTGTGTGATAAAAGAGTATCAGCAAGAATGAAAGGAAAGGTGTTCAAGACGGTGGTGAGACCAGCAATGTTGTACAGCTTAGAGACAGTGGCACTGAAGAAAAGACAAGAGGCAGAGCTGGAGGTGGCAGAGCTTAAGATGTTGAGGTTCTCTTTGGGAGTGACGAGGATGGACAGGACCAGGAACGAGTCCATCAGAGGGACAGCTCATGTTAGATGTCTTGGAGATAAAGCCAGAGAGGCCAGATTGAGGTGGTTTGGACATGTTCAGAGGAGAGACTGTGAATATATTGGTAGAAGGATGCTGAGGTTGGAGCTGCCAGGCAGAAGGTCTAGAGGAAGACCAAAGAGGAGATTTATGGATGTAGTGAGAGAGGACATGAGTTGATTTTATCTTTAAAAAATAATAGAGCAATTGACATTTGGGAACTGAGGCTTCATCAGTAAAACTGAAGGCCGGAGATGGGTTCAAAAGAGAAGAGGAATTTGGGGTTGTTATCAGTAATGATCTTTGAGATGTGGGCTTGTCTTTCTTTTCTGACGGCAGTATTGTTAATTCTCATGCGAGGCTTTAATTTGTCCAAGTGGACAGTTTACATTTCCTCCATTACTTTTCTTTTTTTTAGCTGGCAAATAGCAGCAGTTTCCAAAGGTGATTTGTGGGATACTTGTCGTTTTTTAATTCTTGATGGAGCAGCAGTTTCAAAAGAAGACTTCAACTTAAAATTATTCACTAGATCATCAACTGAGCAAGCATTGGATGGAGGAAAAGATTCATAATGTCAAAAACCCAGTACTAGCGGTCACTCTCACTGACCGAGTGCCGAATAGTGGACCCACATCCAGGACACTAGCAACACTGATGCAGTTTATGATGCTTAATCTAAATAAACAGAAATACACAGACTTACATGCAACTGCAGGCAGAGGTCGAACAAAAGTAATAATCCAAGACAAACCGTAAAAATGGTGGCAAAGAAATCCAAACTCAGAGACAGGCACGAACTCGCAACACTGAACAACCACTGAACTGAACAGAGCACATAATATTCAGAGAGGGAGCAAACAGGTGAAACACATCAGGATAATCAGACAACAGGAAACAAAGCTAGACACCAACAACTAACACAAACCACTTCAAAATAAACCAGGAAGTAAAGCATACGAAAACACATAAGGACAAATTTAACAGAATAACACGGAATGAAGGAACGACTAACCAAACGTAAAAACATGGGAAGAAAAGGAACGAGAACACAGACAAGTGACACACAACTATAACACATGAATAAAACAGGAAAAATGAAGAATACCTAACCAAAAATGACACTAGCATAGTTAAAGGATTCGCTTTACAACAGACTCATGACACAGTTGTGATGCAGAGAGATGGGAACATTGGTAATATCATCCATCCATCTTCTTCCTCTTATCCGGGGCCGGGTCGCGGGGGCAGCAGTCTGAACAGAGACACCCAGACTTCCCTCTCCCCAGACTCTTCCTCCAGCTCTTCCGGGGGAATACCGAGGCGTTACCAGGCCAGCCGAGAGACACAGTCCCTCCAGCGTGTCCTAGATCTTCCCCGGGGCCTCCTCCCGGTTGGACATGCCCGGAACACCTCCCCAGGGAGGCGTCCGGGACAGATGCCCGAACCACCTCAGCTGGCTCCTCTCGATGTGGAGGAGCAGCGGCTCTACTCTGAGCTCCTCCCGAGTGACCGAGCTCCTCACCCTATCTCTAAGGGAGCGCCCAGCCACCCTGCGGAGGAAACTCATTTCGGCCGCCTGTATCCGGGATCTTGTCGTTTCGGTCACGACCCAAAGCTCATGACCATAGGTGAGAGTAGGAACGTAGATCGACTGGTAAATAGAGAGCTTCACCTTGCAGAGGATACACCGATCCGCCTGTCGATATCCCGTTTCATTCTTCCCTCACTCATGAACAAGACCCCAAGATACTGAAACTCCTCCACTTAAGGCAGGAGCTCTCCACCAACATGGAGGGGGCGAGCCACTCTTTTCTGGCTGAGAACCATGGCCTCAGACTTGGAGGTGCTGATTCTCATCCCCGCCGCGTCATACTCAGCTGCAAACCGTCCCAGTGCACACTGAAGGTCCTGGTTTAATGAAGCCAACAGGACAGCATCGTCTGCAAAAAGCATAGACGAGATCCTGTGGTCCCCAAACCGGACTCCCTCCAGCCCACGGCTGCACCTAGAAATCCTTTCCATAAAAATAATGAACAGGACCGGTGACAAAGGGCAGCCCTGCTGGAGTCCAACATGCACCAGGTACAAGTCTGACTTACTGACTTACTGAGAGTTGTCTCTATTAACGTTCTATTAGCACAAGCGTGGGTTTGTTTGCTAGCAGATAAAAGTGACCTGTAAGCTAACAGTGCCCAGTTAAAAGGAGTTAGTTAGCATGCAAAATCCCTGTGGGTAGCATCAATAACTAACATCAGTTTAGCAGTGGCTACCAGATTAAGATTAAAAAGTGTGAAAAGTCAAGTCAAGTCTGCTTTATTGTCAATTCTTCCACATGTACATTACATACATACAGAGAATCAAAATTGCGTTACTCTCAGACCGCCAGTGCATACAGATAACACTAACTGTAGAGCCTAAAATCTAGATCAAAAATAAAATATAAGCTAAAACTATACAAAAAGGAAATAAAAAAAAAAAAGACAT
>WNGW01000154.1:0-26562 GCA_011952105.1 Coreoperca whiteheadi
ATATCTCTCTTGTGTATGTCTGTTTGTCTCTGCTTCAATACACCAAGCTAACTTGGCACAGTGTTTAATGAGAGATAGTAGTGGATTCACATGACATAATCTCTGCTCCATCACATTGTTGTCACAGCTTGTCACTTGGTAGATGATATGAGCAGTCTGTCCAATGTGAGTGAGCAAAGTTATATGTCACAATTGTACTTCAGTTGCTGAGTAAATGTACTCAGATACATTCCACAACTGTTGAAAGGATCATACATTAGTGTCTACAATATTTAACAATAACATATCCATCCTCAAGTGGTCTGTGAAACTTGGTCATCAAGCAGCAGTTGGTCCACAGCTGGTTGACTGTCCTGGACAAAGGAAGAGTGTTGTCCCAGATATGATCCTCTTTCACTCTTCTGATTTCTCTTTCAACAAGAATTCGAAACCGCCCTATGGCTTGTCTTTTCAGAGCATCTTCCCTACTGAAATATGCTAATGATCAGTTTTGCTCCCTTTGTCTGCCATGCAGCCATCTCGCAGCTCCAGAAATTCAAGTACACATCCACATCGTTCAGTGAGCTCTTGATCAGTCATCCTGAGAATGATACAAACCAGCAGCCATGATAATGTCAGTCAGTCAGTCAGTCATTTTCTACCGCTTGTTCCCGTTCGGGGTCGCGAGTGTCTGGAGCCTATCCCAGTGGCTTCGGGCCTTAGGCGGGGTACACCCTGGACAGTGGCCAACTCGTCGCAGGGCCGACACAGAGACAGACAACCATTCAACAATTTTAGAGTCACCAATTAACCTAATGCATGTCTTTGGACGGTGGGAGGAAACCGGAGAACCTGGAGAAAACCCACGGTAACACGGGGAGGACATGCAGACTCCACCCAGGGAGGCTGTGGTCTGGTCTGGGATTCGAACCCACGATCTCCTTGTTGGGAGGCAGGGGCGCTAACCGCTCTCCCACCGTGCACCCCCTATTTCATAGTGACACATTTATTTATTTCATGGCACTATTTCATAATGACACATTTCATTGCTCATATTCAAATGAAGGGGGCGTGGTTTTCTCAGACAAAAGCAACAGCACCAGAAACAGCACTGAAAATAGAAGGCCGCGAAAACGTCTGGTGGGTGATAGTAGCCTTTATATTATGTCTGACTCTGAGAAAACCATCTCAGAATTATTGAGAGAGGCTGCCAACCGCCTCGATGGGATGGTGACGCGGCATCCACAACCTACAGCTGCCGAAGTCAGCACCCCAAGCCCAGCGCCATTAAATCATATTTTTCAACGGCGCTTCCCAAGCCCAAGAACCCCTGTCCAAGGTAACGTTAGGTAACATAAGAGTAACTTCACCGATAAACCAAAGTCAGTGTTCTCCGGGTAAACTAGCTAGCAAGCTGACTTCCCGCAAACAATTAGTTTAACATTCATGATTATCCAGTAACTGTATAACGTTAGATGGCACATTGTTGGTGTGGTTGACAAGCTTTGCTGCAACAATCTGTGACAACAAAATCCAATTCTGTTACAAGAGAATGTGAACACGGTATCCTTATCATCGAATCACTGTGGTAGCATTCATGTTAGCTAGTTTAACAAACGTTAGCGCCATGAGTCCTTTATTTACTGCGGTCAAGTGAGCCGCCGTCCGCATTTCCTTGGTCAAATCAGCCGCACCTCAATTCGGAGTGCTCACGTATTCGGACCTTTATGGTAAATGCATTGGACCACAGTTAGCGTCGGACTTGGCGAAGTTAGCACGACAAAACATTCACAAGTGACTACTTCCGCTTTTCAAAATAAGTGGTTAACACCGAGTATATACCAAATAGGCCAAAATAATGTATGTGAAAATGAATTTTATAGAAATGTATTCACAGGAAATAAATTAAAAACGTACAGTAAAATGTGAGGGCTATTACTTTTCTTTTAGTTTAAATCAAAATGGCAACTCCTATTTGAGATCAGGATAACTCTGACTACATACAGACGAAAAGTGAAGCATTTTTACTGTATTCATTTTTTTGGAATAAGAATGGGTTAGACTACTTTCAAACAGATTATGAAGTACTTTTACTGCATAGTTTTTGAGAAATCCAATGTCAAATTCCCCTCCAGACGAAAACAATAAGTCTCTTCGTCCAACTTTGAAGTGGGATAAAACCCATTTTTAATGTTTTTGTTCAAAACATATGAAGAGAACAGTTTGTGTTAGAAATTAACTCCCTAACAGTTTATATAATTACAGCTGAAATTATTACTCGATTAATTAATTAGCTGACAGACTGAAAATAGTCTAAGAATTGCTAAGTCCAGCGGTATAAGTGTCTTGAACAACTTATGGAAGAAATGGGTTTTATCCCACTTCAAAGTTGGACGAAGAGACTTATTGTTTTTGTCTGGAGGGGACTTTGACATTGGATTTCTCAAAAACTATGCAGTAAAAGTACTTCATAATATGTTTGAAAGTAGTCTAACCCATTCTTATTCCAAAAAAATGAATACAGTAAAAATGCTTCACTTTTCGTCTGTATGTAGTCAGAGTTATCCTGATCTCAAATAGGAGTTGCCATTTTGATTTAAACTAAAAGAAAAGTAATAGCCCTCACATTTTACTGTTTTTTAAATTTCATTTTCAAGTTTTTTATTTATTTTCTGTGAATACATTCCAATTAATCGTATTTTGGCTTAGTTGGTAACACCTTATTTTGAAAACCGGAAGTAGTCCCATTTTTTTTCGTAGCGCTAACTTTGCCAAGTCCGACGCAATTTTTTAAATCGTATGGTATAGCGTAAAATTCAGATTTCATAGCTACTCTTCAGGTACGACTTTCATACAGCAACACGTCTTTGGAAACTGAAAAAAAGACAGAATACAGTCGCTAACAATGCCTGTCAACTCGCTCGGACTCGTTTCAATGCATTTACCATACAGGTCCGAATACGTGAGCACTCCGAATTGAGGTGCGGCTGATTTGACCACGGAAATGCGGACAGCGGCTCACTTGACCGCAGTCTTTATTTACAGCTGACGTTAGCTCTGTTTCTATGGAATTCCATTTCATTGTTTGGTCTGCACCAGGATTCGATTGACAGCTTTCTAACGTTAACGTTACCCAGAAACAAATGAACCACGCTAAACAGGCAAACAGACCTAACATTTTAACCAACCCAAACAGGTTTGCGGCACTATCTTTGGTGTGTAGGTCGTGAGATCGGCGGTTGCAGCCTATCACGCAGCAATAATGATCCTGATGTTATGATGATAATAATTATGATTTCAAATGATTTTAAACCTAAAGTACCCGATTGAAACTGGCCGAGTAGAAACAGAGCTAACGTCAGCTGTAAATAAAGGACTCATGGCGCTAACGTTTGTTAAACTAGCTAACATGAATGCTACCACAGTGATTCGGTGATAAGGATGCCGTGTTCACATTCTCTTGTAACAGAATTGGATTTTGTTGTCACAGATTGTTGCAGCAAAGCTTGTCAACCACACCAACAATGTGCCATCTAACGTTATACAGTTACTGGATAATCATGAATGTTAAACTAATTGTTTGCGGGAAGTCAGCTTGCTAGCTAGTTTACCCGGAGAACATTGACTTTGGTTTATCGGTGAAGTTACTCTTATGTTACCTAACGTTACCTTGGACAGGGGTTCTTGGGCTTGGGAAGCGCCGTTGAAAAATATGATTTAATGGCGCTGGGCTTGGGGTGCTGACTTCGGCAGCTGTAGGTTGTGGATGCCGCGTCACCATCCCATCGAGGCGGTTGGCAGCCTCTCTCAATAATTCTGAGATGGTTTTCTCAGAGTCAGACATAATATAAAGGCTACTATCACCCACCAGACGTTTTCGCGGCCTTCTATTTTCAGTGCTGTTTCTGGTGCTGTTGCTTTTGTCTGAGAAAACCACGCCCCCTTCATTTGAATATGAGCAATGAAATGTGTCATTATAAAATAGTGCCATGAAATAAATAAATGTGTCATTATGAAATAGTGCCATGAAATAAATAAATGTGTCACTATGAAATAGTCCCATGAAATAAATAAATGTGTCATTATGAAATGAAAGTCCGATGAAATGAAATCTAATTTATTTAATTACTGACTCATTTATTCATTTCAGATGCATATTTATTAATTTCATAGGCATATTTATTCATTTATTTATTTATTTAATATTGAATGAAATGGCATTCCATAGATTAATACATTTTTAATCAAAAATTGATTTTCCTTGTAATAAAAAAATTGATTTCTGTGTGCTCTCAAATCCTCAGTCCTTAATGAAGTGCAGGGGTCATCCTGAGTTCAATGCAATTAGAGTGTATTTCTTTATAACCGATAAACCCAAGTTGGCTATGAGAAAACCAATGGATCTCACAGCCCTGGACTTTTGTTAGTGATTTTTGTTTTATTTCATAAGAACACCTGTAAACAGACAGGAAATGTTGGAGATAGAGAAGGGGGGTAATATGCAGCAAAGGGACATGGGTTGGTGGTGCACCACACAATGATCTCATCTTGACCAAGGAGCCAGGAGAGAACATCTCAGGTTACGCATGTAACCATGGTTCCCTCCGAGGGGAACGAGATGCTGCGTCGATAACGACACTAATGGGAACACCTCTAAAGTGACAGTGTCTGAAGCACAATAACAACTTAGTCCAATCTTGATTGGTGCAAACGTCAAAACGTGACGTACGCAAGCGGAACAAAATGCCCAGGCGGCCATGCTGACAAAATGCCTGCCCGAGTGTTAAGCAATCAAGGCACAACTAGGACATAAGCGCTTGAGGCCCTGGAGTGTCTGGGAAGTACAAGCTATAAAGGTTTACAAAGGTATGTGGGGAGGACCAACCCACAGCCTTGCTTTTATCCTGCAGGGATGTCCCTGACCACCACGCCCTTGAAGATGCCATTCTTTGTGTGGAGTGAGCTTTAAAAGGCAGAAGTGAAGGCAGCCCACACACCTCCTAAGCTTGAGAGATAGCCTCAACAATCCATCTGCTTACTGTCTGTTTGGTAGCCGGGCAGCCCTTCATGGCGGACCTGAAGCATACCAGCAGTTGGTCAGATCTTGGTCAGAGGTGTCTTCCTGAGCCAGCCTTGAAGGGTGCCCTCAGTGGTATTGGAAGGACAACCCTTCAACTACCATGGTTAGATCCCAAGCGGGTATTATAGTCATCCTCAGGGTTCCATGGAGGAAACAGGTGATAAGATGGTGCCTACCCAGCAAGCCGCCATCCAGCAGTGCATAGAAGGCAGCTGCTGCCACCACATACATTTTAAATGTAGACGGGGAGAGCCCAGACAAGGGACTCCAGTACTGAAGCTACCAAGCAGTTAATTGGGTCCAAGTGATACTCTCTACACTATGAAGTGAACATTTTCCACTTCAAAGTATACAGTTTCCTCGTGGAGAGAGCTCTAGAGTTCAGGATGGTACCTACTACCACGGAAGAGAGACCTACCATTAGGAACTTGTCCACTTTGCGAGTCAGGCCTATATGACTGGCCGGGGGGGAATTATCACGGCTCTGGTCTGCAACCAAAAATTGACAAAAATTTCCCATGAGAGACCGTCCAGGAGGGTTAACACTCCTACTAGAGTGGAGAAAACATGGGGAAGGTGTACAGCCGAAGGCTTGGCCACAGCTGTACCATTCCCTAGCATTCCTGGGCCTCAGCCCCTGTCCGCTCCCCCCTCCAGGTGCCCATGGATATAAGGTGCTCACCTCGAGAGCAAGTTTCCTTCGGACCACCAAGGGATCTGATGAACCTGTCTGCCCAGAGGGCGAAAACTCAGACCCTGCTGGGGAGGAATAGCCTGGGTCAAGCAGTCCCTCAGGACCACAACCCACCCCATGCAGGATGCGTTCGATGACAGTGTCTGTGAACAGCATGATATTCCCAGCACTGGGGCCTGGGCTCAAAACCAAGGTTCCATCCACAAGACCACGGAACGAGTGCACCTGCTCGAAACCCTGACCCCGTCAAATGGTTTGCCCCTCGGGGAAACCCTCTTGATCCTGAACTCCCACTGCAGCCGTCTCCCGTGCAGTAGGCCAGATGGAATTACGTAGGTTGCTGCTGCCGGGAGCCCCCACAGTCTCTAGAACCATTTCACAATGAGATGTGGGCACGCGATCCGTGCAGGAAACAACCGTGCCCGCAATGCGATTCCGAAAGTACTCCTTTGAAACAATGTCTATCAGACTGAAGAAAGGCTCACCTTAAGTCTGAACCACCTCACACGGCCGACTATCAGTATAAGTATACGGAAAGATGCCACCCGGAGACTGATTGTGATAAACCAACCCAAGTCTCCTCAGAGACTGGTTTGGCCAACAAAGATCTATAGCAGGGCGTAACCGTCCATCCGTCGGAACTACAACATGCTGACTATAGGACTCGACCTTCATGCTCCATAACCTGCACCAGAAGCCTTTGCCCCTTACTGACAGTGCACCCCACCCACTGCGAGGTTACTGGCAATTCTTCTCAAGTGTGCAGAAAATCTGCCAGAGGAGCCAGCCTCTCTCAGCTGGTGTATGATCAATTCGCGGAGCAGCGTTGGTGTCCTGAAATGGTTGAACAGCAGCATCAAACTGGTATAGTACATCTTACAAGCCTTTTCAGAGAGACCTCACAGGGTCATGACAAGACATGCGAGGTCCGAGCTGCAGGTTCCTGGGAAACCTCACCCAGGCACTTTCCATGTACGTCTTGCTCACAAAAGAAGATGTAACGCGGCAGGGCTTGGTGGGCAGCGTCGGGGTTTTGAGGGATGACACGGCATCCGGGGATAAATAGGCCGCCTTTATCCCATCTACTCAATCTGCAGCATCATGCCGTATCCGTTCTGCACTTTATATGCTTTTTGTATGTAATATCTTCAGTAATGTTATACACACCAAAATTGGTGTTAATCACTATAGTAAGTGCACAGGCAGGTTACAGGATAAATCCATAACACATAATTTGTTTAGTGAAATCATCCACGACAAGAGAAGGAGAGATAGAGAGAGGCTTCTCCAGGAGAGGCATTAGATAGGGAACTAAGAGGATGGAAGAGGGGCAGGGGCAGGTGTACCTCGAGCCGACCCCCTTAAGAGGGTCCTGAAATGAGCCCTTGTTGGCTTCACACTCGAACAGACATCCCTCCAGCATGGAGGAGTTGGGACTGCGTTCCCATAGCGTCAGCTGACGCAGCGTAGAGTTCCCTTGAAAGGAAACGTCTCTGGTTACGTATGTAACCACGGTTCCCTGATAGGGAACGAGACACTGCGTCTTGCTGCCATAGATCCGGCATGCCTGTGAGCGGTGTGCTTCAGTCGATCAGAAGGCTGACGACAACAGTGAAGCCAGCTCCCCTTGTAACCTCCGGTTCCGTTGCATGCGTCACGTGTTGACGTTAACCCAATCAAGATTGGTCAAGTTGATACAGAGATTCAGATACAAACACGCTGAGAGCGTTCCCCTTAGCGTCAGATGACGCAGCGTCTTGTTCCCAATCAGGGAACCATGGTTACAAACGTAACCTGGGACGTTATAATAGTCAGAAGTAGAACATGTATTACTTGAGTAAATAAAACAAGATAACCACATATGTTCAATTTGACCTTCAATTGATAAGTTCATTTTCACCACTATTTAAAGTTAAAGCTGTCATTTCATGCTATTAGAAAAAACTTCTACATCGCAAATAGCAAAAATGATTACCCTAAACCCAACAGGAAGTCAGCCATTTGTAACATCATGCTACATCTGTTCCAAACTTCACGTTTCATGAGAGAAATCTTTGATCAAGAGATCTACAGGCCCATATTGAATACAAGTCATAGTGCAACATACTGGCAATAGGAAGTTACAGGTCCTGTACTCTTACTCCCACTAGGTTCACCATATCCACCTAAAATAGTTTCAGCACAGTCTTAAGAACTTGAAGATGCTTCATTGTGAACATTGTCAGTTTTCTTCAAACACAGTTATCATGGTGATACATTATTTATCATGAAACAGGAAGATTTTTTAACTTGTCTAATCTGGGGAGGCTGCGTCACACTCTGATGTACCCTATACATCGCTGCTTGCAGCTTCATTATTATTACTACTGTTCTTCCAATGAATGAGAGCCTAAAAGTGCACAAAAAAGTGGTGAAAATGTACATATTTTGTGGGTGCATGGGTTTGGCAAAATGGCACAATTTTTGTGACATGTACCAAGACACACAAAAATGCCTCAAGAACCCCTGCCCTAAACTCAACAGGAAGTCAGCCATTTTGAGTTGAAAGTCCATTTTTCAGCATTTACAAGGTTCGTACAATGATGATGCTAGATTGTGAAGCTTGTGAGTTTTCGTCTGTGGAGTGGGGACAATAGAAAGGGGGAGGAGGGGTTGCTAGGTGACCCCAAGAAACAAAATGGCGGCAGCCCGCAAAACTGAACAAAGGGGGAGGTCCAAACAAAATGGCGATCAGCCGGATTGCTTGTTAAGATAAATGTTAGCTTAGCTGTGCTATGTTAACACATTATTTGAGCACCGTTTGGAGCGTGTAAATGTGTGGGTAAAGATATGTGAGATAGTGGAGAAGAAAGAGAACACACACAGCCTTACTTGGGGGATCGCTTCGTCCAAGCGATGATAATCAGTCCGTTTTAACCGGCGATGGGCTCCTCTCTGCGGGTCTGGGGAATACGGCGTTCCGTCGTCGAGTGAGACCGAGGGATACACAGTCGACGTCGGGGAAGGTGGGCAGCACTAGCTCGCTCTGGTGTTGCACTTCCTTAAGCGCGGAGCTGCTTCTTCTGCAGGCATGGTGGGGGATCCAAAAGTGTTTCCTCGAAACAGACAGTCTGTTAACTCGAACCAGCGAGCAATCTGTCCTTCCTAGGGAAATTTTAAAGTCACGTGAACTGTCGTCTCGAGGTAACGTGGCGTTATCAGAGAGACTGATGTGTCCTCCTGTTGCAACCGAGTTGCGATGGAATGGAACATTGTCGAGTGGGCGATGTGCTGTTTTATGAACTCGGTGACGTCATCGTTGTACACCGGGCTTCCGGTTGTAGTCTTATGCCTTACAGCCAATCCCAGCCTGTAAAGTTGGGGTCAACTGAGGGCTGTGCTTTGGTTCCGGGTCAGGTCTGAGTTTTAGGTCACACCTGAGCATACAGGCCCAAATCTCTTTGTCTGAGCCCACATGGCAGTGATGTTTAGCCAGCCTTACCAAGGCCCAACAGTGTATATGGTCATACCTGTTCAAAAATCACATGTTTGAAGAGAGTCAAATCTACAGGCCCATATGGAATATTAGTCATTCCACCACCTACTAGCAACAAGAAGTTACAGGTCCTGTACTCATACTCCCACCAGGTTAACCAGATCCACCTCAGATTTGTTCAGCAAAGTCTTAACCTCAAGATGATTCATTGTGAAAATTGTGTGTCCATCAAACACTGTTAATTATAAATAATAAAAATCAGCTCCAAATTAAAGATTTTCTATTTCTCATTTTACTTCTTGGTATTTAAGAAAGCGCTATTAGAAAATAAGATGATTCATTGTTACTCAGTCTTTGGATTGCATTGCCCAAATTTGATGTCGAACTGATGAAATCTCCAGGAGGAGGTCGTTAAAGTACAGAGACTGTAAATGGCAAAAAATGGCCTTAAAGTGAACACTGCAATTGTGTGGTTGAGCCATTTTATAAAAGTGATATTCCCTGATTTACCATAGTCATAGTCAAATAGTACCTATTATATTAATACAATCTACATTATTTGTCATTACTGACAAGCTGAGGAACTTGGGTGCACCATGCAAAAGGAGAATGGTTCAGCCACACTTTTGTTTGTAATATGCTTTAATACTTACAGTAGTAGTAGTTTGCAAAGGTATATACATACCGTAGCGTAATGAACTGAAGAATATCAAAAAAAAGCAAAGGCCAAACCAACAGTTCTGTGTGTTTAACTCAAGTGAACCAACAAAATGTTAAACATGACTTAAGCAATTTATACTAAGTCATGTAGGGGCATAGCCATTTTAAAACAACAGTCCAATGCCCCCTCATTGATTATGTTGGTGATCAAGCAGACTCCAAACAATGTTTTTCACCTACATATATATTTTATTTCATCATTGTTATTACGTTAAATCATCTAAATAACATCATCATCAAAACCTGTTAAAACTTAATCTGAATTGAACACTGTTTATTATTCATCTCCCTGACTCATACATAAAAGCAAACTTTTCTCTTAAATTCTTGCACAAGACCAAATTAAACTAGCTTTACAAACACAGTTATATAATCCCATTACAAAACATTAAAACATGTTGACATCATTAAGAAAGATGCACACAATGTTTACAATTCTGTAAACTGAAAAAAAGCAATACACAATTATTAATCTGAAAAATATTTAACTAATAATGTCTTATACATGTGCATGGTTAGTGCCTTCCCTCCAGTACAGAACAATTGAGGAGCTTAATGCAGTGATGATGGTTTTTATTGCTATCAACAAAACCACTCTAGTCACTCTAGTTATGAATCACTCTCATTTTATACTAAAATCCCTGCATGTCCTTGTGAATGGGAGATAATTTAACCATTTAACGATAATTTAATTTAATTTATGGTACCGAACATAAGTATGGATATTCAATACCCAGACCATCTAACTTCCCTGGGCTCCAACATATTAAAAATGTCAATGTACTATCAAATAATTTCAACTTTCCTCTTCTTCTTCTTCTTCTTCTTGTTCTTCAGTGTTTACATCCTTTCCTGCAGTCTTGGTAATCTTCCAACTTGGAGTCCATGCACTCTTTGGCATACTGTCTTCTTCATGCATCAGTCCCATGTATCTCTGACTCCGGTGCTCGGTGAAGAAACACACCACCTTATCCTCATCTGGCTTCTTCCAGCGACAAATCCTCCACGACTCTTTCCAGGTCCACCACTCCTCTTCTTCCTCCTCCTCCTTCTCTTCCACCTCATCTCCTCCTCTGTGAGCTACCGCCACCATCCATGACTGCTTCCAGGATGAGAAGGCGGTGTTCAGTTTATGGAACTGCAGATGGAATGGGACATCAGGTTTGCGTTTGATTGGTTTCTTTTCTTCTACTTTGTTGTCCTCCTCTTTCTCATCTACTTTTTCATGGTCGTCATCCTCCTCAGTTTTGACCTTTATCTCCTGTATTTCATTGTTTTCTTTGTCAGTTTCCTCCTCCTTGTCCACTTCTTCATCCTCCTCCTTCTCGTCTGCTTCTTCATCCTCCTCCTCACTGTCTACTTTTTTGTCTTCAACCTTTTTGTCCACCTCATATACATCGTGATCATCCTCCTTGTCCACCTTTTCATTGTCCTCCTCTTCTTTATTGTCTACTTCTTTTCCCTGGTCTTTGTCTGCTTCATCATCATTCTCCTCCTTTTCTTCTACCTCTTCATCCTCCCGCCCCAGATCTACACTATCTTCCTCTTCATCTACATTTTTCATTTCCATGTCTACTTTGTTCTCCTTTTTATCTACTTCTTCATCCTTAACTTCTTCCTCCTCGTCCTTCTCATATACTTCTTCTTCCTCCTCCTCTGTGTCTGCTTCTTTATCCTTGACCTTCTTGTCTACATCTTTTTCCTTCTCTTCCTTTACTTTATTCACCTTCTCCTTTTCATTAACTTCTTCATCCTCCTCCTCGACTTCTTCATTCTCCTTTTCCATGTCTACACCTTTGTCCTCCTCCTCCTCTATGTTTTTGTCCACATTCTCGTCTTTTACTTCATCCTCCTTGTCCTTTTTGCTTGCTATTTTGTCCTCCTCCTCATGTACTTTATAATTCTCCTCTTCCTCCTCCTCCTCAATTTCTTTGTCTTCATGCTCTTCCTTATTTCTTTTGTTCATCTTATTGTTTTCTTTTGTTTCAATGTCCTCCTCCTTCTCCTCATCCATTTCTTCTTCTTCCTCGCCCACCTTGTTTACATCTTCATCTTTCTTCTCCTTGCTTCGTTCTTCATCTTCATCCTCCTCATCATTTTGGTTTATGTTTTTGTCCGTCTCCTCCTTATGTTCTGCATCCTCGCCCTGCTCCTCCTCCTCCTCTTCCACATCTTCCTCCTTATGCAATTCATTGTCTTCATCCTTCTCCTTTACATCTTCCTCCTTGCCCTTGTATACTTCTTTGTCCTCTTCATCTTCTTCCCTGCTTTCCTCCTCCACATCTTTGTCCTCTTCCCCCTTACATGCTTCATCCTCCTCGTCCTTCTTGTTTACTACATCCTCCTTCTGATGTACTTCTTTGTCCTCTTCCTCCTCCTCATCTTTTTCATCCTCCTCCTCTTTCTTGTTAATTTCATTGTCTTCCTTCTGCTTGTGTACTTGTTTTTCACCCTCCTCCTTGTCTGCTTCTTTGTCCTCCTCATTTTGGTCGACATCGTCCTCCTCCTCCTCATCTTCTCCTTCATCCTGCTCATTGTCCACTCCTTCATCCTCCTCCTCCTCTCTGTCATCCATCATCTCCCCCACTTCTCCCTCCTCATTCAGTTTGTCCTCCCCTGAGTTGATCCATCCCATAGGAGACCTCCAGGCCTCTGTCCACTCTGTGTTATCTGTAATCTCATGGTCCAGCAGTGATGTAAGGAGGAGGTGCATGGTTTTACGTCTCCTAGTCAGCATGTCGTTGTGTCGATGATGTGACTCCAGTGAAGCCTTGCACCACCTGTGGATATAGTTGTAGTTTGGGTTTTACTTTTATCAGATCAGGTCAAACACCTGAGCATGAAAGTTCAATCTTGACCTTATGAATAGTACATTTCTCGGGTTTTCAACCACATCTCACAGCCTTCATCATGTCAACTCAATTTTGTGCCACACAGTGCTTACCAAAAAATTGCATTTTGTGGATCAAATGTCTTTTTGTGCATTTCATACTCTCTGGTGATATTGGGGTGGGGTACTACTGGAGTGGAGGAGCAAGGAATATTTTAATTTGGGCAGGTAATGAATGCAGGATTGTACATGTGCAGATAATAGTTCGTATATGATTATGTAAGAATATTTGATGTTCAGTAATATAAAGTATATGATTGATTCAATGTTTTAAGAGATTAAGAGATTAATTTGAAAAAAAAAGATTCCAAAAAAGCAAGTAATATTCTATATTTTTTTATCTTAACATAATTCAATTCACCCTTATGAATATTGTGTTACAGGTCTGACCTAGTAAGATTGCTGTCGTGACTTGCCATCAGATTTATGTAAAGGGGTGCATGCCTGAAAGGTCCTTAACATTATGTATGGGATACTCAAACACCAACCCACCTGATCTGCTGTCTGTATCCCCAGCAGGAGCTCCAGTTCCTGTGACGTTCTTCTTCTTCCTCCAGAGGAGCTGCAGAAAACAGCCAGGAGTAACTCCACCCTGGCAGGAACACATCGTTTATCCTCATCTTCACTGTGGTTTCAGTGCTGAAGGAGCTTGCAGTTACTGTCTCGTCAAGTGTGGTGTCTTTTGGTTCAAGTTCTGCCCTGGAAAGTTTCCATGAGTCCTCCCATTCTGACGACTCATCCTGTTTAACGATCACAACATACATTTTTAAAAACCAAAATAAAAATGGGTGTCAGTGGTCATGTAGCATCTTACCTCTGCCGTGACATACATTATATGTATGTGTCAGTATTCCCTGTCTTAATTTGCTTCTTATATGGCCAACAAAGTTGAAAGAGCAAAAAATGACAAGAAAACAGTAATTGTAATGATGTTGATTCCCACCTGCTCTTCTAGTTTCTGTACTTTGTCAAACTTATTGCCGAAGTTTTGTTGGTAATCAGGCCAGATACGATCCCATTTCTGTTTCTGCTGCCTGAAAGCAAAGTTCATGATCTTCCAAGTACCGGCCCAGACAGGAAGAGAATATACTTTTATCTCAGCTTTGCAAACAAGTTTTCTTTTAAACAAAATCTCCCATTGGAATTGTTTTTCCTCAGACCACTCCAACTGGGCAGGACTCTTTATCTGGAAACAAGAACAATGAAGAACAAAGTTGATTTACAAAGTGTTAATTGGTCACTTTGTTCCTATCCCACAGTTGTCTCTCTCTTGTGGTCTGGGGATGTCATGGATGAATCGGCTTGAGACAGATGATATTTATAATTTGTACAACAGGTGATTGATAGCTATGCCCTTCACTCAAAAATCAACATGAATCCTTCCTACTCCTGACTGGATGAACACACTGGGCTGGGATGGGCTGCCACTGTTTTTTCCGAATTATTTTCAAACAATAGCCAGCAGCTATTCTAAAAATTAAAGATCTGTGTCCCAATTCAACATTAAGATTTAAAGTATTAAATATGTAGTGTGTTCCCATTGGAAAACTGAATTTTTTTTTGAAAGTTTTCAAAGATGTCAGTATGCACACTAAATATCACATTCAACCCATTCACACACATTCATACACTGATGGCAGGACTGCCCATCAGTACAGTATTAGTACAGTAATCTAACTCATAGTAGTTGTCAATTCTCATTTTTGTTTGCTTTTTTAGTCTCAAGAGGGCAGGTTTTACTTACTATACCCCTACCAGAGGGCAGAGTGGAGGAAAGCGGAGCTCTGGATGCTGCAAATTAATGCACCCCTTACCTGCACATTCTGTTAGTCATGTCGTTTGGCCTAAAAGGTTAGTAACACCAAATACTCAAAAACATGAAGCATTAACCAAGTAGTAACCAAGGTATACCGAGGCAATATGAACATTCAAACTTCTCAGCAGTAGCCAAAACATCTTCCCTGACTTGCGCACTTTGCTCAAATGGCTGGAACCCTCTGAAAACTGACCAATGATCTCGGTTTTGTGTATTTAATGTGAAGCAATCAGATTGTGTCAGTCTCAGTACCTGTTTCCAGGAGTGACTCCATTTCTCAGCACGAGATGCCCATTCATCATCTGAGCCGTACCCCTTTGGTTTGTATTTCCTGTTGTCAGTCAGCTCTATGGTTGTGAATCCTGGGATTCTGATTTTCGACTCTTTGCCCTTCAGGTAAAGATACTTTGGAGGTTTCAGGCTCCTCCAGGACTCTCTCCAGCACAGCCTGAACACATCCACCTCTACTTTACGTTTTGGCCTGCAAGGTTTAGGCAAAGCTGCTTTCTTGGGAGGCGGTGCAGGAGGAGGCTCAGGTTTGAGTTTGGGAGGAGGGGGAACAATTTTGAATTTGATTTTAGGCTTGTTTTTTTCTGCTTCATCTGTGCCGCTGGTGAGCTTCCTGAAGTCTCCATTAGAAACAAGTGACCAGTGATAATTCCACTTTGAGAAAGATCTGCAGGTTCACAAAACATAAAATCAACTCAACTATTGTCAAAATGAGTGGACTCTGAGAAACGTAGCTCTGGTAACTATAGATGAATCCTATGGCTGATTTATGTGTCATTATTGCAGTGGCAGAGTTCAACTGATCACACTTATACTGACAGTGGAAACAGAGATGTTTGTGTCAGCACTTAGCAGTTGCGCTCTCCACAGATGAAGGTATTCGGTGTGAATGTGGAAGTTACTCAGTCAGCACTAGTCTGAAATTAGTTATGACACAGGCTTTGGGAAAAACAACAACATTAATGTACTGCTTCACAATGTTGATGTGAAAATGATGTGCACTTGAGTAACTAATAAAACCATGGAGGAATTACTTTCTATCTTATTTAATCATACAACTCCATGATTTCAGAAATGCATTATTTAATAAAAATATGCAAGGTAGTAGGCTCACCATCTGGAGGAACACAGAAACAGGATTTAATGGAGATTTAATTAACATATTTAGGATGTATTTTATGGAGCAGATGCTTTTACGTTCCGTTTTTTCTGAAGTTGAACTTTCTTGGAGCAGCTGATACAGCCCGGCACAGAAAACACAACTCAAAAGTTTTTACAATATTTTCAAAATGTAACTGGTTAATGGACAAGGCCAAACTTCCAGGGTTATCAACTGATAAACTGGATTACACAACATTTGGAGATGTTTTCTCATAATTATGACTTAGCACTTAAATGGAGTAAAGCCATTATTAACAGTATTAGTTCCACCTGTGCATTTCCTATTATGATGCTGTGAAAAAGGCCTAGTATAATGTGTTCAAAATCAAACTCTACTTATAGTACTGTTGTAGTTGTTGTATTTGTCAAACATTTTGCAAAAGACACAAAAGGAATTTAAAGTGTAACTGCACCCCCAAATTCTGCTAGCTTACTCCCTCCCAGCATATTTAAAAAATGCAGCAGAGGACTGCAGGACAAACATTGTAGGGGGTGTGGCCTCGTGTGTTGAAGCTAAGGAGACATCGATCAGAGTGAGCAACAGACAACAAACCAGCCATAAGAAGCTGCTGTCAGATTCTCTGTGTCCACTCTGAAAACACACTGGAGCTTTGACCGTCAGAAGCACATTAATGGCCCTTTGAAAACGTTTCTGTGTAGTACATGTGTTGTAGCTGAGCTAACGTTAGCTGCTCAGAGAGGGTGAGAGGCTCAGGTATGTGTGGGAGTGTTAGTATGTAGTCGTAGCCCTATCACAGCCATCAAAAATGCCAAAATTGAAAAATACCATTGTTATCATTAATTTCTGAAAATTCAATTTACTGCTGAAAAACTAAATAAATAATGTGTATTATATAGAGAGTGAATAAGTAAACAAGAGAGTAATCATGTACACAGCCAACGTCTTGAATATTCATCTTTGATAAATGCAATGTGCTTCTGTAGCCAAAATGTATTGCCTTTTTAAAATCATGTGTATTTTTATTGAAGTATGGGCCAGACCAAATAGCATTTACATTAAATTGTGATGGACAACAACATTTTGCTGGAACTGAATCTGCTGGCAGTGGCTTCAATAGGCCTGTGCGTATTTTAATAATGTGAATTATTTAGTTTAATCTCAGGTAAATAATTCAATAGTTGTTCTCCAAACATGACATGTTATTATGTTTTTGTAACAAAATCAATTTTCTGCTTTAGAGGATGGCTTAAGCATTTTCAAGCTTGACTTTTATTTATATAGCCCAATATCACAAATCACAATTTGCTTCAAAGGGCTTTACAATCTTTACAACATACTCTGTCCCCCAACATACCCTTGATTCATATAAGGAAAAACTACCCAAAAAACCCTTTTAACAGGGGGGTTTTCTGAAGAAACCTCAGGAAGAGCAACATAGGAGGGTTCCCTCTCCCAGGACGGACATGTCGTTTATACAGAATAGATTCATAACAGAAATCATAGTATTTACAATTATAATGACAACATTTAGGATGTTAAACATAAGTGAAGAGGATGGATCCAAAAATCATGGTACATACAATTACAATGAAGAGTGTAGATTGTAAAACATAAGGGAAGAGGAATGCAAAAGGACAATTGAGCAGCTCCAGGTGATGCCCACCGAGCAGCATCCGAGCCACACCACTTCCCTTCCACAACAGAGACAACAGCACTGTTCCAGCAGGTGGCCTGCAATCACGCATCCAGACTTCGCATCGCCGGAGGCAAAGATACCTGCTGAAAGTTAGAAATTAAGAGAGAAGAGAGAGACAAGAAAACACAAAACTACAGGAGAGACAAGATAGCGTTATTAACATGCATAAGAATGCATACAGATGGAGAGGAGGAGAGAGGTGCATCATGGGAAGTCTCCTGGCAGTCTAAGCCTATAGCAGCATAGCTAAGGAATGGTTCAGGACTCGCCTGAGCCAGCTCCAACTATAAGCTTTATCGAAAAGGAAAGTCTTAAGCCTACTCCTAAATATGGAAATGGTGTCTGCCTCCTGAACCCAAACTTCAACAGGAGAGGAGCTTGATGGCTGAACGCGCTTGCTCCTATTCTACTTTTGGAGACTCTAGTAACCCTGCATTCTGAGAGCACAGTGTTCTAGTGGGGTAATAAGGTACTATGCCTGACCATTAAGAGCTTTGTAAGTGAGAATGATTTTAAATTCTATTCTGGATTTTACAGAGAAGCTAATATTAGAGAAATAGGATATCTAAAATAAAAAAATATCTCTTTTCCTAGTTCTTGTACATTCTGGTTTAAGTGAAGAGTTTTAAGGGACCTTTTGGGGCAGCCAGATAATAAGGGATTGTACTAATCCAGCCTAGAAGAAACAAATGCAAATTTTGAAACAGGATGTGCCTGCTTTTTGAAATTGAATGTAGGTGAAAGAAGGCAGTCCTTTAAGTTTGTTTCATGTGGGAGTGTTGCGTTTTGATGAGGTAAGGAGAACCCATATGCAGACAGAACTTAGGGAGTGGAGTCTTTATTGACGCTTACCAACGGGCTGACAGACGAACAGGCAGGCAGGCAAACAGAAAACCAGGAACATGCCGAAATCCACAACAAGACAGAAGTAACACAGATGGATAAAAACGCAGGGTGGATACCACGAGAGGGTACAAACAATGATCCAGCAACAGGACAGGGAATCACACAAACTAAATACACTCAGGGGAGGTGAAGCCAACGAGGCACCGGTGCAGGACAAATAAAGGTGAAAACAATCAGGGAATCAGGGACAGGAAGTAAACTCAGAAAGAGACAGAGGGGAACAGACACATACCAAAATTAAACCGGAAGTACTAAATGAAAACCCCAAAATGTAAACAAACAATTTCAAAATAAGACCAGAACTAATACAATAAACAGAAATCAGAAGGACAACAAAAACCAGGAACAGACTAATCAAAAACACTCCAAAACAACCCCCAAAACACCCCATACAACCCAAAACCATAACAGTGAGTTGAAGGTTCCTTATGGTGGTGCTGGAGGCCAGGGCAATGCCATCTAGAGTAACTGTTAATGTGTCTCGGAAGTGTTTGTGGCAAAGTACAAAAATCATTTTTGTCTGAGTTTAACATCAGAAAATTGCAGGTCATCCAGGTTTTTATGTCCTTAAGGCATGCCTGAAGTTTAGTTAACTGATACATTTCATCTAGCTTGATTGACAGATATAATTGGGTACCATCCGCATAACAATGATACTTTATATTGCCTTAAAGGAAGCATTGTGTAATGTAAAAATATTTGGTCCAAGCACAGAACCTTGCGGAACTCTGTGACTAACTTTGACATTCTAGGAGGATTCATCGTTAACATGTACAAACTGAGTGGGTCTGATAGATAAGATTTAAACCAGCTTAGTGTGGTTCCTTTAATGCCAATTAAATGTTCCAGTGCCTGTAATAGGATGTGATCGTCACTAGGGTCGAATGCAGCACCAAGACCTAACAAAACAAGTACAGACATTGTCTGATGCAATTAAAAGTTTATTTGTAACATTAACCAGTGCTGTCTCTGTGATATGATGCCCTCTAAATCCTGTCTGAAAATCCTAAAATATACTATTGTTATTTAGAAGGTATTTAGCAACTGTTTTCTCACAGATATAAAGGGAAGGTTAGATATAGGTCTGTAGTTGGCTAAAACTACTGGATCATGAGTGGGCTGTTTAAGAAGAGGTTTAATTAACTTCCGGCTAGCAGGCACAGCAGTAAGCCACGTTTCCCCAAGCTCCGCTGCACTTACTACTCCTGAAGTATATAGACTCTACATGTCATAAATCCTGGCTTCGTTTTGCCTTTAAAAGAAGACCAATCGCCACAATGCCGAAGAAACAAAGCAAAGTTCTCTCTAAAGACCTGGAATTGTCGAAGTCCGGTGCAGTTGATGCTAGCTCACTACAGGATAGCATCAAAGACGACGACGAGAAGAGCTGAGAGCGAGACAAACTTCTTTTTTTCTGTTAACACTACATTTCCTTTGATTTTTCTGTTGGTTCACCTGCGTCGTGTCGCTCTCAGGACACGACGCAGGTGAAATTCTGAGAGCAATAAACGGGCTAAAGATGGACTTTTCTAGCAAAATTGATGGAGTGCTTTCTGCAGTACAAGGGATAGGAATGATGTGCAAAGCTGTATTGGCAGAATTACTCAGGCAGAAAACCGCATATCGGATATGGAGGACTCAGTGTCAACTCTGCAGGCTACAGTCAAAAGGCTGAGGATCAAGAAAATAGACGCTGTAGATCTAACCTCAGGCTGGTGAATTTACCGGAGGGCGCAGATGGGGACGATACGTGCACCTTTATGGAGAGCTGGCTCCTAGAAGCCTTGGGCCTCGGAACGCTCCATTCCCCGCTAACTATTGAGAGATGCCACCAGCTCCCTGGCCCGAAAAATTCTACGCGTAACGGGGACAACTCACCGCGTGCTGTCATCATGAAGTTTCTTAACTTCAGAGATAAAATGTGGGTCCAAAGTGCTGCTCAGCCAAAAAAAAAACTGTTTTCTTCAAAAACCAGCAGGTGATGTTCTTTTCGGACCTGTCGGCAGAGGTTCATAAGGAACAAAAAAGCTACAATGAGATCAAGCTGAAACTCCATGCCAGGGGTATCCGGTACTGTATCCAGCTCATCTGATAGTAACGCACGGAAACCGCACGTTCATGTTTGGGACCCCGGCCGAAGCTGGATGCTTCATCGAAACTCTGGATAAAGATATGCAAAAGGAGGCTGAGGTTTAAGCAACTACTGTTTTAATGTGCTGAGTTAGGTGTGGGTGACGATGCCATCTAACAGCATATGGTGTAAGTAGTAACCGCTTATTCTCCTGAAGTGGAGTGTACCTAACTGCGTTGGTACATAAAAGTATTCCCTTTGAAGTCTCTAATACAATCAGAGACACTGGAGGCAGATACATAATTGTACAGGGCACTGTATCATCTGTAAAACTTAATTTAGTCAATGTATATGTACCGAATGAAGATAACCCCAATTTCTTTGATAGTTTGTTTTTAACTCTTTCAACATTAGAGGGTCAAAATATTGTCGGAGGAGACTTCAATGTTGCACTAGACCAAGTACGGGATAGGTCATCTGGCTTTGCCCCTTCGTACCTCAAGGCTAGAAAGAACATTAAACATTTCATGACAGAACTAAATTTATCTGAGATATGAAGGGAGCTATGACCCAGGGATACCATATATTCTTGTTACTCTGTCACACACAAAATGCAACCGCAGGGGGGCACAAGCCAGTGTCTTCATGTGCCAGTCCCAAGTCTGGATAAATGCAGAGGGTTGTGTCAGGAAGGGAATCATGACAATGACTTCCATACCGGATCGGTCGGGGCCCGGGTTAACAACGACCGCCACCGGTGCTGTTGACCTACAGGGTACCGGTGGAAATTGGACTACTGTTGGTCGAAGACAAAGAAGGAGAGGAGGAAGGTGTGCTCGTAGACAGAGAGAGAAGAGGAAAGCTAAGAATGTAAGACTGACAGTAGGGACTTTGAATGTTGGGACTATGACAGGGAAGGCTAGAGAGTTGATTGACATGATGCAGAGAAGGAAGGTGGACATACTGTGTGTCCAGGAGACCAGGTGGAAAGGTAGCAAGGCTAGAAGCTTAGGAGCAGGGTTCAAGTTGTTCTACCATGGGTCGAATAGGAAGAGAAACGGAGTAGGAGTTATCCTGAAAGAGGAGTTTGTGAGGAATGTTCTTGAGGTGAAAAGAGTGTCAGACAGGTTGATGAGCCTGAAGCTGGAAATTGAAGGGGTGATGTTTAATGTTGTGAGTGGTTATGCCCCACAGGTAGGATGTGAGTTAGAAGAGAAGGAGAAATTCTGGAGTGAGTTAGATGAAGTGATGCAGAGCATCCCCAGAGGTGAGAGAGTGGTGATTGGTGCAGATTTCAACGGGCATGTAGGTGAAGGCAACAGAGGTGATGAGAATGTGATGGGCAGGTTTGGTCTTCAGGACAGGAACGCAGAAGGACACATGGTGGTAGAATTTGCGGATGGAAGAGGATGGAAATGGCTGTAGTGAACACTTTCTTCCAGAAGAGGCAGGAACATAGGGTGACATATAAGAGCGGAGGTAGAAGCACTCAGGTGGATTAGATCTTGTGTAGACGTTGTAATCTGAAAGTTCCCAGTGACTGTAAAGTAGTGGTAGGGGAGAGTGTAGCCAGACAACACAGGATGGTAGTGTGTAAAATGACCGAGACTCGCTGTCGGCAGACCTAATTGCTCTAGAGGGCATTGCCCTGGCCTCCAGCACCTCTGTGAGGAACCTAGGAGTTATCTTTGATCAGGATCTATCCTTTGACTCCCACATGAAGCAAACCTCACGGACAGCCTTTTTTCACCTACGTAACATTGCCAAAATCAGGCACTTCCTGTCTCGAAGTGATGCAGAAAAATTAATCCATGCATTTGTTACTTCAAGGCTGGATTACTGCAATTCCATATTATCAGGCAGCCCGAAAAAGTCACTTAAAATTCTCCAGTTGATTCAGAACGCTGCAGCACGTGTACTGACAGGAACTAGGAAAAGAGATCATATTTCTCCAATATTATCTTCTCTGCACTGGCTCCCTGTGAAATCCAGAATAGAATTTAAAATCCTTCTCCTCACCTATAAAGCTCTTAATGGTCAGGCACCGTCGTATCTTACAGAGCTCATAGTACCTTATCACCCCACTAGAACACTGCGCTCTCAGAATGCAGGGTTTCTTGTGGTTCCTAGAGTCTCCAAAAGTAGAATGGGAGCCAGAGCCTTTAGCTATCAAGCTCCTCTCCTGTGGAATCAGATCCCAGTTCGGGTTCGGGAGGCAGACACCATCTCCACATTTAAGAGTAGGCTAAAGACTTTTCTCTTTGATAAAGCTTATAGTTAGGGCTGGCTCAGGAGAGTCCTGAACCATCCCTTAGTTCTGCTGCTATAGGCCTAGACTGTCGGGGGACTTCCCATGATGCACCTCTCTCTCTTCACCTCTGTCCTCCTCTCCATCCGTATGCATTCGCATCCCATAAATGCATGTCACTAACTTGACTTCTTCCCTCTCCCGGAGTTTTGTGCTTTGTCGTCCGTCTATTCTTTCTTAGTGTCACTTTCAGCAGGTATTTCAGTGTCCGGAGATGTATCTGGATCGGTGACTATGGCGACCTGCTGGGGCAGTGCTGCTGTGTCTATGGTACAGGGGACGAGTGGCTCGGGTCCTGCTCGTTGGGCTCCACCTGGAGCTGCTCGGCTGTCCGTCTGGACCCATCATCTTCCCTTATGTTTTACCACCTAAACATTTCTAACATAATAATATATATATATATATACAACAATTTTGCCATCATGGCTATATATGTTATAGTTTTGATGCTATAAATCTATTCTGTACTTACGACATCTATTGCATGTCTGTCCGTCCTGGGAGAGGGATCCCTCCTCTGTTGCTCTTCCTGAGGTTTCTATCGTTTTTTTTCCCCTGTTAAAAGGGTTTTTTTGGGTAGTTTTTCCTTAATCGAATCGAGGGTCTAAGGACAGAGGGTGTCGTATGTTACAGATTGTGAAGCCCTTTGAGGCAAATGTGATTTGTGATACTGGGCTATATAAATAAAATTGAATTGAATTGAATTGAAATTGGTAGGGGAGAGTGTAGCCAGACAACACAGGATGGTAGTGTGTAAAATGACTCTGGTGGTGAGGAAAATGAAGAGGACAAAGGCAGAGCAGAGGACGAAGTGGTGGCAGTTGAAAAAGGAAGAATGTCGTGTAGTTTTCAGGGAGGAGCTGAGACAGACTCTGGGTGGTCAGGAAGTGCTCCCAGATGACTGGACCACTACAGCTAATGTGATCAGGGAGACAGGTAGGAGGGTACTCGGTGTGTCATCTAGAAAGAGGAAGACTTGGTGGTGGAACAAGGAAGTTCAGGAGGGTATACAGAGAAAGAGGTTAGCAATGAAGAAGTGGGACACTGAGAGGACTGAAGAGAGTAGACAGGAATACAGGGAGGTGCAGCGTAAGGTGAAGGTAGAGGTGGCAAAGGCCAAACAAAAAGCAAATGAGGACTTGTATGCTAGGTTGGACACTAAAGAGGGAGAGGTGGATTTGTACAGGTTGGCCAGACAAAGAGATAGAGATGGGAAGGATGTACGGATGGAAATGTATTGACAGGTGCCAGGAGTGTGATGGGAAGTTGGAAGGAGTACTTTGAAGAGTTGATGAATGAGGAAAATGAAAGGGAATGAAAAGTAGAAGAGGTGACTGGTGTGGAGCAGGAAGTAGCAAAGATTAGCAAGAGCGAAGTGAGGAGGGCATTGAAGAGGATGAAGAGTGGAAAGGCAGTTGGTCGTGATAACATACCTGTGGAGGTATGGAAGTGTCTAGGAGAGGTGGCAGTTGAGTTTCTGACTAGTTTGTTTAACAAGATCGTGGAGAGTGAGAGGATGCCCAAGGAATGGAGGAGAAGTGTACTGGTGCCAATTTTCAAGAACAAGGGAGATGTGCAGAGCTGTGGCAACTACAGAGGAATAAAGCTGATGAGCCATACAATGAAGTTGTGGGAAAGAGTAGTGGAAGCTAGGCTAAGGGCAGAGGTGAGCATTTGTGAGCAGCAATATGGTTTCATGCCTAGAAAGAGCACAACAGATGCAGTATTTGCTTTGAGGATGCTGATGGAGAAGTACAGAGAAGGTCATAGGAAGCCGAAAGGAAAGCCGCAGCCAAAAGGAAAAGAAGAAGACTCTGTCACACACAAAACATACTCAAGAATTGATTATTTTCTTATTTCTGCATCACTTATACACAAAATTGAAAGCTGTTATTATGACAGTATCGTGATTTCTGACCATGCTCCCGTGTCCCTGATTTACTCTGATTCAGAGCTAGTTTTCAGTAAAATGGCTGCAAAACTCTGCCTTCATAGATTTTATTAATAACCAGATAGATATGTATTTGGAAATGAACACCTCGCAGACCTCTGCTACCATAAGGTGGGAAGCCTTTAAAGCTTTCTTATGAGGGCAAATAATTAGTTTCACCTCCACCAAATCAAAACATGAACGACAAAACCTAAGACTGCTTGAAGCTAAAATTGAATCTTTGGAGAAGGAAGTTTTTCTTAATAATACCACTAACTGTGAACAAGAACACCTGTGCTATAAGGCTCAATATAATGAATTGGCAGCAGAAAAGGGAGCAGAGAGTCTTAGAAAAGTCAGGCAGGCATTTTATGACCAAGGCAAGAAACTCCGAACAGAAAGGGCTATTAATGCCATTTGAAATAATCAGGGTGAGCTGGTTGTAGATTCCTAGGGAATTAATACACTTTTTAGGGAATTCTATGTGAATCTATACAGCTCTGGATATCCCATGACTGATAATTTCCAATCTACATTTCTTAATAACCTTGAGATTCCATCTATCTCAGAAGATTTTAAAGCTAAGCTTGATGCCAGTTTGTCAGCGAATGAAACACTTGAGGCACTGGACGGCATGAAATCAGGGAAGGCTGCAGGGCCTGATGGGCTGCCGGTAGATATATATAAAAAATTTAAACATAAACTGTTAGGCCCGTTAATAGAACTGTTCTTAGACTCATTAGAAAAAGGAATCCTGCCTCCCTCACTTAGGGGAGCTTTAATTATTCTATTACCAAAACTGGGTTTGTCACCCAGGGACAAATGTAAATCCAATTTCGCTTTTGAATGCTGACACAAAAATTCTTTGCAAGGTTCTAGCTTGTAGGTTAGAGAAATGCCTTCCTTGTGTTATATTCAAAGATCAAAATGGATTTATCAAAGGGAAGCAAGGTTTTCATAATGTGAGAAGAGTCATAAATATTCTTCATGAGAAAAGAGATGCTCCGGATACTGCTATTCTGTTGCTTGATGCTGAAAAGGCATTCGACAGAGTATCAATGCAGAGTATCAATGTGGGAAATCTAGACAACCGGATAGCACTCTATGCCGATGACATTGTTATTTTTTTGACTCGTTTGGCTACTTCCAATCCAGCTTTACTGGATGGCATCAAGACTTTTGGGAGTTTCTCTGGTTACAAGATTAATAAGTCTTCCTTAATGCATCTCAATCGCAAACTGAAAGAAATGAATCTCAAATTACATTACCATTTGAGCTGTCGTATGGTACCAGATATTAAGGAAATCCCTACAGTTAATTACAACCCTATTTTGCAAGCTATTACTGAATCAGTAGTCAAGTCAAGTCTGCTTTATTGTCAATATATGTACAGTACATACATACAGAGAATCGAAATTGCGTTACTCCCAGACCCCCGGTGTATACAGATAACACTAACAGTAGAGCCTAAAATCTAGATCAAATATAAAATATAAGATAAAACTATACAATATGGGAATGTAAAAAAGACATAATAGAAAAAATAAAATAAAAATAAGGTTAAATAATAATAAGGTTTAAATAAAAGCAGCGCAAGGCACATGGCAGATAGAGTGCAAACCAGTGAACAAACAGGTGCAGATAAAAAGGTTTTTAAGTGCATAAAAAAAATAGCTTATTCAGTCTGATTAAAGTGACAAAGGGCTCAAGAGCAGTTATTTTATTTAAACTGACTGATGAGGTGGTAGAATAACGTCAGTTCCATGGTGAATGAGGTAGTGAGCGGACCAATGCTACACAAAGTGACTGGTGCATGACATCGTATGTTAGTGGAAGGACCTGGGGATGTGGGATCTGGGGGGGGG
>WNGW01000155.1:0-33331 GCA_011952105.1 Coreoperca whiteheadi
CCATAGAACAGATTTCCACCTGGGAGATGCATGCCGGGTTCTACAGCCGGTACTTTATAGTCCCAAAGAGAAATGGTGGTTTGCGCCCCATATTAGATCTTCGTCACCTGAACCGTTCTCTGGCGAGACTTCAGTTCAGAATGCTGATGATCCCTATGATTGTGAGTCCAATTCAGTCTGAGGACTGGTTCGTCACGATCAATCTAAGGGATGCGTACTTCCATGTCTCTAATATTCCAGGACACTGGAAGTTCCTATGGTTCGCTTTCGGCGGCAAAGCTTACCAATATCAGGTGCTTCCATTCAGCCTAGCACTCTCCCCTCGCATCTTTACGAAGTGTATGGACTCTGCCCTGGCCCCTATCAGGCTCCAGGGAGTCCACATCCTCAATTACATAGAAGATTGGTTGATTTTATCCCAGTCTCGTCTGACGGCAATACGGCATTGAGATGTCATACTTGCACACATGCGGTGCTTAGGGTTGAGGCTCAATGCGAGCAAGAGCACGCTCACTCCAACACAGAGGATCACGTTCCTAGGAGTAGTGTGGGACTCAGTTACGCTGCGGGCACAGCTGTCTTCCGCACGAGTCGAGTCGATCCTGACCATGGTGTTCAGGGTGCAGCTAGGCCAACATCTCACTGCTCTACAGTTTCAAAGACTGTTAGGCCTCATGGCTGCAGCATCCACCGTGATCCCGCTTGGGTTAATGCACATGAGTCACTTGCAGTGGGGGCTCAGGAGTACAGGATTTTCCCCAAGGGGCAATCCTTTTCGCCTGATAAAGGTTACGCGCAGGTGCGTGCAATTCTTGGTCAGATGGAGAGACTCAGGGCCCAGTGCTGGGAATGGCGTATCACTGTTGCACACTCTCGATGGATGCCTCCAGCACGGGAAGGGGCGCGGTCCTGGACGGCCACTCAGCCCGAGGTCTGTGGTCGACGCTGCATCAATGGCACATAAATTGCCAGCGAGTGGTCTTGCTGGCCTTACGGCACTTTCTTCCAGACCTCAGGGGCCACCACGTGCTTATCCGCTCCGACAACACAGCGGTGGTCTCCTATATAAATCGACAAGGCGGTCAAGGTTGCGACCTCTGTGCAGACTGATGCACCAGATCCTCTTGTGGTCTCTGCGAAAGTTGCTCTCTCTAAGAAGACTTTTCCTAAATGGGTGTGAGAGCAGACATCCGGTTGAGACAGGGGCTGAGGCCCGGGGAATGAATACTGCACCCCGAGACGGTGCAGATGATATGGAGGAGATTCGGCATAGCACAAGTGGACCTGTTTGTGTCCCTAGGGAATACTCACTGCCCCCTCTGGTTCTCCCTTGAGCATTCAGTGCCCCTGGGGCTGGATGACATGGTGCAGCCGTGGCCAATGCTGGGTTTCCCCCGATTGCTGGGGTTCTAGAGAAAATTCGCCGAACAGGGGCTCAGCTGCTCCTTGTGGCCCGATTCTGGCTCACCAGAATCTGATTTTTGGGCCTGGTAGCCCTCCTGGACAGCCCACTGTGGGAGATTCCCATCAGGGCGAAGGCAAAATATTTCATCTCCATCCAGGGAGGTTGAAACTGTGGGTTTGGCCCCTGAGGAGGCCAACCACCAAGCAGCAGGTCTCTCTACCGAGGTAGTTGAGACCATCTTACACTCTAGAGCCCCCTCCACAAGGAGACTGTATGCAGGCAAGTGGAAGCCTTTCACTACGTGATGCCGAGAGTGCCACCTTGACCCAGATTACTGCCAGGTGGCGTTCCTCATAGCATCAGCTGATGCAGCATCTCGTTCCCTATCAGGGAACCATGGTTACACACGTAACCAGTGACTTTTTTTTTAAAAGTCACGGGGAGGAACCAGGCAGTGCAGGATGTATCATTTTGGGCCAGATTGATGCAGGGAATAACCCCACTGAGGCTAGCATTTATCAGAATCAGAAACAGCTTTTTTGCCAAGTAGGTTTACACATACGAGGAATTTGCTTTGATGTTTTGATGCAATAAACATAGTAAAAATATAAAGAAGTATAAAGAAACATAAAGCACTGCAGGTGAATAATCATGGTCCTGGAGGGATACAGGTCCTGGAGGGAAGGTTGATTGCAGCCAATCACCTTCTCAGCCGAGCAAATGGTATGCTGCAAGTTGCTCTTGTCCTTGGCAGTGGCAGTAGTGTATCAGTTGGTGACGGAGGAGGTGAGATTGGACTCAATGACAGCGATGTAGAAGTGCACCATCATTGCCTTTGGCAGGTTGAATTTCTTCAGCTACCACAGGAAGTTCACCCACCGCTGGGCTTTCTTCCTAAGGGAGCGGACGTTCAGCTCCCACTTGAGGTCCTGGATAATGACAGTGCCCAGGAAGCAGAAGGACTCCATAGTGTCAACAGGGGAGTCAGAGGGTGATGGAGCGGGTACGGCTGGGCTCTTATAATACATAACCATCTCCACTGTCTTAAGAGCGTGGAGCTCCATGCTGTTCTAGCTGCACCAGGTCACCAGGTGGTCAATCCCCCACCTGTAGGCGGACTCATCACCATCAGAGAAGAGCCCAATGAGGGTGGTGTCATCTGCAAACTTCAGGAGCTTGACGGACTGGTGACTGGAGTTGCAGCTGTTGGTATACAGGGAGAAGAGCAGAGGGGAAAGAACGCAGCCTTGAGGGGAACCGGCACTGATGGTCATGGAGTCAGAGACATGTTTCCCCAGCCTCACATGTTGCCCCTTGTCTGACAGGAAGTCTGTGATCATTGATGACGTGTTGAGGTACGCGTATTGTCTCATTTCCTGTCACCAGTGTTTGTGTGTTACTGGTGTTACTGGTAGCGTGTAGTTTGCTGCTCTAGCTCATCATAGTTAATTTGTTTGATTCTTCATTGAAGTTATTAACTATCTACTATAACATTACATTGGATGGAAGACTCAGACTGTTGCCAGTCGAATTAAATAAATGGAGAGACCCTCCGAAAATATAATCGGTTTCAGTTCAAGTGAATGTTCTTAAGAAAGCCTCTTGCTCGGACACTAGAACTCGAATGGTGAGAAGGAGAGTTTGACTATTGAGTCCACGAATTTGTTTCTCCTGCAGGGTCGGCATGCACCTTAACCCTTGAAAAGTGAATACTTTTCAAAGCCACTGTATATATAGGAATATGACAAATATTTGTGGGTGTATGGTGGCAGGGCGGTTAGAGCCCCTGCTTCCCAACAAGGAGATCGTGGGTTCGGATCCCGGACCAGACCAACGTCTGCGATCTCTCTGGGTGGAGTCTGCATGCCCCCCCCCGTTACCGTGGGCCCTCTCCGGCTTCCCCCCACTGCCGTTGGACTCTTGACCAAAGTTTAGGATAGACCCAATGCCCCACTGCTAGCAGAGCAAAAAACACATGCCTCATCCTTTAATAATTAAACAAATACTAATGCAGTGCTTGATATTCCAAGGGTTTTATGATTGCCATTACATTAGATAAATGGTAAATTGACTGTACTTGTATAGCACCTTTCTACTCTTCCGACAACTCAAAGCACTTTCACACTACACCCTATTTACACACATGGATGTGAATGGACCATGGACTCAAAGCAGTGGACAAGAGCATGCTAACACATGGCTAATGTTGAGATACGCCAATCTCTCTCTCCGGGTTCGTGGATGAGAAGGGATCCACCTGACACCTACCAATGTCTTTCAAGCAGTATTTATTTCCACACAAACAAACAATACAGACATATCTGGGCAAACACACAACACAGATATGTCTGAAGACACAACCTACAGCCCTCACCATCTTAACACCACGGCTCCCCTAGTTGTGTCCAAAGTTAAAGGCACGACGCAGTCGCTTATATATGTAAAAGCCACACCCTGTCCAACACTCAGTAACTTTTATGGCTCTTTGTCTCCATACATTCCTCTTCACTTCTGACCTTGGTTTGACCTTTGCCCCACATCCTTTTCCTCTTTCCTATGCATGTGATTTCCCTCAGGATACGGTTACGGTGATTGGTAAACAATGATTAACAAAAGACACACATAGTATATATATAAGTAAAATACCTTTCCTAACAGGGTGTGTGTATAAGCCTCTTAATTTCTACACAACATATCTTTTATTTATCACACTTTTACACATTTTGGGTTTATCATATCCACACTAAGTAGCACCAACAAGACAACCAAGAAACAGGAGGCCTGTGTATCAGGTATGGGGTTACCACTGTTGGGCCTTGCCTAGCCTAGCCTAGCCTAGTGAACCATGTGGGGAAACAAAGACTGAGGCTTGTTGTCAAGGAACAGACTCAACTCCAGGCCTGACTAAGGGACAACGGGTTTCAGGTGTGAAACAGTTAGTTTAGTTTAGTTTGTTTATTATTTATTTGACAGAGACCATGTGCACAGTACATTAATCTTAAAAAAGAAAAGATGCTTTACACCAGATTTAGCTACAGCTAATTTCCATCCGCAGTCCACGGGCAGATAAAATAATAAAAATTATACATCTAAACATCAAAATATATAACTTTCTATGTATTTAAAACCCCATTTACATTCACACTTCAGCCTAAACTAACCCGGTACTTACAGTCTACAATCAACCCTTTAAAATTACTACAGTAAAACCTTACTAACCATAAACATAATCAGGGGTGACATAGTTGGTTTTCTAATAATGTCTTTCTAACATTTTGAGATTAATTTCAGATTATCTGGAAGATTGTTCCATTGTTTAACAGCTTGAAATGAAAAGGCTGTCTGTGCAACGGCGGAACTTCTTTTAGGTAATCTGCAGTCATTTCGACCTAGATGTCCTAGTAGTCTGTTCTGAGCAGAGCTGTACAAATTGCCTCAGTGGTGGAGGTGCGCTATTATTGAGGATCTTAAAAATTAACCTTACATTTGAGTACATAATTTGATTCTCGAAATGTAATATATTTAATCTTCTAAAGATTTGACAATGATGATGTCTTAATGTTTTGTTATCTAATACTTTTACAGCCTGGTTATAAAGTGATTTTAATGGTTTTAATGTTGTTTCCCTTGCTTGGGAACAACAGGAGATACAATAGTTAACATGAGAAACAACCATTGCATCCAGATATATTTTTGCCGCATCATGAGTGAGAATATTTCGAATATGTGTAAAAACTGAGATACTATATTTCAAAGTATTTGATAATTTTTTAATATGCTTTTTGAATCTGAATGTTGGTTCCAAAATGACCCCTAAGTATTTGAATTCATCTACTACTTTAATCTTTTTTTCTTTTACAAAAACACATGGAAAGGTTGTTGGTTTTCTAATTTTAGTGAAATACATTATATTAGTCAGGGATGTTATTCATGACCTTAGTTAATTTCTTAGCTACACTTGTGGTGTCATTTCCATGTGCATAAATAATAGTATCATCCGCATACATTTGAACATCCACCTCGCCACGCACTGAAGGGAGATCATTAAAATACAGTGTAAATAGCAGTGGCCCAAGAACAGAGCCCTTGTGACACAGGTGGGGATTCTTTTTATTAAAATGTTCTAATAACTGTTCTGTAATTACTTTCTCAATGATCTTTGAGACAACAGGAAATATGCTGATGGGTCTGTAATTGCACGCTTCATGTCTGTTACCGGTTTTAAAAACTGGCGTGATAGCCGCATTTTTAAAAGAAGCAGGGAACATATTTTCTTCAATTGATTGATTTGTCATATAAGTAATAGGAGTCCTTAAAATATCTTTATGTCTTTTTAGGATTGCACTATTAAGTCCCCAAATGTCTTTACTTTTAGAGTTTGTCAGTGATTCCAAAATTTTGTTTATTTTAAATTCATTGGTCTTTCAAAACTTTATAAAACTTGGATTATTCTCAAAAATTTGGTCAGATGTTTGATGGTTAGTGTAATTGGAATATTTGCAAAGATCTTTAACTGATTCTATAAAATAATTATTGAAATAATTTGCAACTATTTGTGTGTTGTTTCCAAGATTCTCGTTGACATTAATTTCCATTTTCTGGCATTTAACTTGTTTTCGTCCAGTAACTTTATCAATGGCTTGCCAAAGTTTTTTAGTATTACCTTTTGCTTGTTCAATTAAATTCATATAAAAGTTTTTTTAGTCCTTCTTAACAACATTGTAACCTTATTTCTAAGCTCCTTATATGAAAGTCGATCAGTCATGTGGCCTGTTTTCAAGGACTAAGTGCTGCATCTCTTGTCTTCATTAGATTCCATAAGGACTCATTTATCCAAGGCATGGATTTCTTGTTTTTATTAAGTCTCTGACAGATTAGAGTCCGTTAGCAGATGCTCTAACTTCTCAGTCTTTGACACAACACTTCTAAAATTCAAATGTCCACTGAGAATCCCCTTCGGCTTTACGTTTGGCTCCTAGAGTATTTTTGCATGGTTTACAGTCTGGAACAATCTAAATATTTGTTGTTTCAAAGTCACTCTGTCTTTGCACTTAAATGGAGCTGAGATCTAACCAGAAGCCAAAGTGAGATCCCAGTTAAACCCAAACAACAGAGGCATGACGCATGGTGCATGAAACCTGGGCGCATGACTATGCAACCCAGTCTCATATAAAAGCGTACCCTGACTACGTTGGTCCAAAGTGCAAAACGTAGAGGGGTTACAATAATGGCCCTTGAATTCTATGATTGTTACATTTTTTTGCCTATTCTTTTCCTATTGTTTTGCGTCCAAGTCACGTGACTTTCAAGATTCCGGCCGTGAGAAAAAAAAACATGGCAGACTTTTTTTTTGTGAAAAAAGTAAATTTTCTGCATAAAAATATGTTTTGATTACATTTCTAGCGAAAAAATATATTTTATTTTCATAATATTCACTCAGAGAATGTACATAATCACCCGCTTGCTCGTTGTTGCGAAGACTTTCCAGATCTCGCCAGAATAACGTAAAACTGAAACGTTTTGGTTGGTATGGACGCTGCTATTGCCTAGTCTAGCTGTGGCCCCAGATTCCACATACTCTCCCTTGCGATTTCGCTCCGTCTGACGGATCAACCCCCCCGCCCACTATATGCTGAGGTTCATTTGCTGATTAATCCATGGACGTGGGAGAAACTAATGTTGACAATTGACGAGTTACGATCGGTCCGCTGTGTTTAATTTTGAAATCTACCGGATCTTCTGTGCATTTAACTTCCTGTGTGGTGCGATCTCATTGATGGGTGCTGACGTGTCAAGGCCCCACGTAAAAGAAGAAGTACTTTTAGCTTAGAATCATTGTTAATCCAAGAATATGGACTGGCGTGTAATTTGTGGTATTACTCCTCGATCACGATATTTCAATAAATAGCCAGGCAGTGTTCCACTGATGACGTTTCTTATGACATACTCAGTGGTGCCACTATGTGTCGGGTCTTAGAAATAACTTATTTCTGGTGTATGATCAAGTTTTTCTTTGCATGGAGGTTAATTCATTGTATTATTGGAAGTATGCAATATCTATCTATCTAGCCAGCTTGCTAGCTATCTAGCTACCTATCTGTGAAGGAGAAAGATGATCTGTCAAGATTTTGCAAACACAGCATGTGTTCTCTGGTTTGCTACAAAGTGGGAGTCTTTCAGGCTTTTGAATTTTTTTTAATATAACAACATACACATATCTTATGAAACAAAACAATGGGATTGAACATTTCCTTAATTTGTGGTGTTCTCCTCTGTCACCCACTGTGGCGGCCAAGTTTTCCCACTGTAATAAAAAGAGATTGTTATTAATTTAGGTCTTTACATCAGCCATGAATATAATTCAAAACAAACATGACAAGGTTAAGGGTAATGAGGAACAGCAAACCACCCCTTAATTCAGTAGGGTTATAAACTTACAGTAACCTGATAACAGTAAATTACCTGCCTATTGAAATATTTTGGTTAAGGTTTGAATATGCATTACCTACGGTGTAGCCATTTATTTGAAATCATATACCTCTGCTCTGAAGGTATCCATTGTAAAATACCTCTGCAATTTGCTGCACAATAATAGTCTTGAAAATTTGGTCATGAAAGACCTCCCAAGTCTTTAGACTTTTGTAAATGCCCATAACTAATGTGTGTTACTTTAGCATCCCAATGTCAACAGTCAGTCAGTCAGTCATTTTCTACCGCTGGCTCCCGTTAGGGGTGACTGCAGCCTATCCCAGTGACTTTGGGCCTTAGGCGGGGTACATCCTGGACAGTGGCCAACTCGTCGCAGGGCTGACACATAGACAGACAACCATTCACACTCACATCCAATGTAAACATCTAATCAAAATTCAATGTAAAGAAAAAGGAAATCCTTGCTCAGAATAAACTGATGATTATGTCCAACAGTCAGGTTTATCTGCCTTAAAGGTCCCATGGCATGGATTATTTTATAATGTTTCCTAGGGTGTATTTTTTTTAGTTCAAACATTGTTATAATTTAGAAATAAAAGTAATTTTTCCTAGCCTGATTTTAGCCTCTGATTTCAAACGCTCTGTTTGAAGGGGCTTGTCTGCTGTGTAAATATCAACTCCTGTGATTGGCTGAAATGTTTGCATATGAAATAGCCAACATTAGATGTGGAAATTTCTTGAAAACTTTTACTATTATAGCTATTAAAGCAGAGAAGGAGAGGTAACCTTTCCCTGTATGACGACATAATAGCGAGGATTTGGGATTCGCCCATCCGAGCTTTCATTTTCTCAAAAGTGGAGCAGGATTGGTTTACACCTATCAAAATTTCTAGGCACTGGGGGACCATAGGTAGGCTAGGGCCTCTTACAGGCCTGATGTGATAGCACATTTTGATAAATGAAACTCGGTCTTTGCGTAGTAGTTCTCCATTCCCTTGCGCTGCTTAGCGTGTAAGTTTAAACTTTAGGCAGTATGCAAGATATAATTATTTAGATTTGACTCTAAACAATTAATCCATCCAGTAAATCTCAAGGTACTTACATGCACCAAATTATAATTCATTTAGATTTTCACCAAGAGCTTTGCACAAAATAAATTAAAGGCAAGCCACATATAGATGGCACACACTGGGGGGAAAGTGTGGGTTCAGTGTCTTGCCCAAGGACACTTCGATACACTGAACCACAGCCGCCCACAAATACAAGCCAAGGCTATTACTTTAAGTTTTGAAGTACTAAGAACTAGGCTATTCCAATCAAAACTATGATAAATTGTACATACCAGAGTGAACAGGGCTCCTATTCCACCAACTTAATTTCGATCTCCTAAAAAAACATCACAGTTTGAGGGGTTAAGGGGTTTCCAGTTGGGGTGCTGAAATTCCACTGAGTACATCTAAGACTTTTAATTATTGTAAAGCTAACCTTCTGCATTTTGCAGTGGATCACCCTCTTCACTGAGTAGTAAGGTTCCCCTTCTAGGATCCCATGGTCACATTCTGAAAGAGCAAAAAAAATTCATCAATGTATTAAAAAATTATTTGACAGGCAACACATGATATATTTATAACTTAAGTATATCTGGTTAAGGCAAAGGAATCATTGTATTCAATCAAGTATGATTTGAAATGGTGAAATGTAAATCTAGGAAAGCTTAATAACCTTTGGGTGATTTATTCCACCTCACTTTCTTCCTTGTGGACAGGTCTGAGGCTGCAGAATTCTTCTCCTTCTTTTTATTGTTTGCAGACATATATGTTGAGATTAAGGAAATGTATCTGTGAAGAGCTGTTATTACAATGAATACTGGTCTAAATACCTTTATTCCAATAACAAATATATAATGTCACATTACAATTGGAAAGATATGGATTGTAATGTTTTGCAGGCCACTGAAATACATGGAAATTGTTTAACCGTATGCTGTATGGTCACTTCTTCGCTCTACCAAGGGTTATAGACTACAAGATGTACAAACAGGTGACCAATTGCATAAAAAGCCTGGAAGATGAGGGGAAACACATCGAATGTAGTTCCTCCTACACAAATGACCTTTTTCCTATAATCTCAATATTGATGGCAGATGTGTCTTCCAGACTGTTAATGCTTCAATTCACAGGGCACAGGGTCTCACAGAATGATTTACTAAGTATGAAGAGTCTGTCAATCTGATTCAATGGGTTTTACAAACCCCAATATCAGTGAAGCTTGGTTAACTGTAAAACGAAAATAAAAACATAATACAACAATTTGCAAATGATTATCAACATATTTTAAATTGAATACTCTACAAAGACAAGACATTTAGTCTTCAAACTGAAAGACTTTGTTTTTTAGCAAATATTAACTCATTTTGAATTTGAGGCCTGCAACATACTTCTAAAAACCTGGGACAGGATCAAGGCTGGGAATGTTTGGAACATTCCACAGGTGAACAGGTTCATTCGAAACACGTAAGTGTCATGATTTGGCATAAAAGGGGCCTCCCTGGAATTCATTCACAAGTAAGTCATCCTTGAATGACTGAGCCTTCTGGGGATGCTATGTGATGGTGGGAGTCACTACTGTAAAGGATATTAACGTGGGCTCAGGAACATCTTGGAAAACAATTGTCAGTTAACACAGTTTGTTGCTACTACAAGTGCTACGAGTGCTGTCTACATTTAAAATAGTTTTTTGAAATCATGGACATCGTGTTCCTTGGTATAAAGAGGAAAGGCCCTCCCAGATTGTTATCAGTGCAAAGTTCAAAAGCCATGGGGGTGTTAGTGTCCATGGCATATCCATGCCCCATGACATTCAAAATGAGTGAGTCTTTGCAAACAAACAATAAAACTTTTGAATATAAGAGCTTCACTGGAATAGGGGTTTGCATGATCATCAGGGGCCTAATTTATAAATGTATAAACACATATGAACAAACTGAGAAATAAGAAACTGATTATGATGACATAAATCCACGCTCCCCACAGAATATGAAAGCTTGCTAAGTTACACCATATTTTGAGTTGATTATCAATTCTTATTACATGGCTTGGTTAAATTCTAATGTAGAATGCGGTCTTTTATTTCTTGATAACAGACCACTGCTAGGTATAACAGACCGTTGCCATGGACACGGTGTGCTTTAACAGAAGCAATACAATCGTTGTAAAATTAATAAACTCCTTTTTAAATAAATACTTTGTGTCAAATTATTGATGTATTTGGTAGGTAGCCACGTAATAAGCAGCTACCCTTCAGGCTGATTCAAGATTACCCTGTCGTGTTTGTATTCGCTATAACAACCGCCTCGCTATACATTATCCCTTACTTAACAGAAACCAGCATAGGATGTGAATTGTTACAGCCATGTATTTTGATGTGCACATACTGAGATTGTCCATATACACAGTAGACTGAAGTGAATTCTATACAGCTAAAAATGAGGCACCAAACACCGACAGCAGACTTTGGATGTGCAACATCATCATCAGTTCCTACATAGAGTGAAGCTGTTCTGGTGGCACATTGTGGCCGATACCACCTCAGTAATTCAGTTTGTTTTTGCTTCAGCATCTGTCAATCATTGAATTCAATTCAATTCAATTTTATTTATATAACCCAATGTCACAAATCACATTTGCCTCAAAGGGCTTCACAATCTGTAACATACGACACCCTTTGTCCTTAGACCCTCTATTCGATTAAGAAAAAACTACCCAAAAAAACCACTTTTAACAGGTGAAAAAAATGATAGAAACGTCAGGAAGAGCAACAGAGGAGGGATCCCTCTCCCAGGACGGACAGACATGCAATAGATGTCGTAAGTACAGAATAGATTCATAGCATAAAAATTATAACATATACAGTTATGATGGCAATGGCAAAATTGTTGTATATATATGTAATTATGTTGAACAGTGTGGGATGTAAAACATAAGGTAAGATGATGGGTCCAGACGGACAACTGAGCAGCTCCAGGTGGAGCCCAACGAGCAGAACCCGAGCCACTCGTCCCCTGCACCAGAGACACACCAGCACTGACCCAGCAGGTCGCCATAGTCACCAATCCAGATACATTTCCGGACACTGAAATACCTGCTGAAAGTGACAGTAAGAAAGAAGAGACGGACGACAAAGCACAAAACTCCGGGAGAAGGAAGAAGTCAAGTTAGTAACATGCATTTATGGGATGAGAATGCATACGGATGGAGAGGACGACAGAGGTGAAGAGAGAAGTGCATCATGTGAAGTCCCCCGGCAGTCTAGGCCTATAGCAGCATGACTAAGGGATGGTTCAGGTTCACCTGAGCCAGCCCTAACTATAAGCTTTATCAAAGAGAAAAGTCTTTAGCATACTCTTAAATGTGGTGATGGTGTCTGCTAAAGGCTCTGGCTCGCCTTCTACTTTTGGAGACAATAGGAACCACAAGTAACCCTGCATTCAGAGAGCGCAGTGTTCTAGTGGGGTAATAAGGCACTATGAGCTCTGTAAGATATGACGGTGCATGACCATTAAGAGCTTTGTAGGTGAGGAGAAGAATTTTAAATTCTATTCTGGATTTCACAGGGAGCCAGTGCAGAGAAGATAATATTGGAGAAATATGATCTCTTTTCCTAGTTCCTGTCAGTACACGTGCTGCAGCGTTCTGAATCAACTGGAGAATCCTAAGGGACTTTTTCGGGCTGCCTGATAATATGGAATTGCAGTAATGCAGCCTGGAAGTAACAAATGCAGAGATTAATTTCGAGACAGGAAGTGCCTGATTTTGGCAATGTTACGTAGGGGAAAAAAGGCAGTCCTTGAAGTTTGCTTCATGTGGGAGTTGAAGGATAGATCCTGATCTAAGATAACTCCGAGGTTTCTCACAGAGGTGCTGGAGGCCAGGGCAGTGCCCTCTAGAGCAATTATATCTGCCGACAGCGAGTCTCAAAGGCGTTCGGGGACAAGTACAATAACTTCAGTTTTGTCAGAGTTTAACATCAGAAAATTTCTGGTCATCCCGGTTTTTATGTCCTTAAGGCATGATTGAAGTTTAACTAACTGATCAGTTTCATCCGGCTTAATCGATAAATATAATTGGGTATCATCTGCAAAACAATGAAACTTTATGGAGTGCTTTCTAATAATATTGCCCAAAGGAAGCATATATAAAGTAAATAGAAGTAGTCCAAGCACAGAACCTTGCGGAACTTCGTGACTAACTTTGGTGTGCTCGGATGATTCATCGTTAACATATACAAACTGAGATTGGTCTGATAGATAGGATTTAAACCAGCTTAACGCAGTTGCTTTAATTCCAATTAAATGTTCCAGTCTCTGTAATAGAATTTGATGGTCAATGGTATCGAATGCAGCACTAAGATCTAACAAGACAATTTGTAATTTTCACCAGTGCTGTTTCTGTGCTATGATGCACTCTTAAACCTGACTGGAAATCCTCAAATATACTATTGTTATTTAGAAAGTCACATAACTGATTAGCAACAGTTTTTTCAAGGATCTTAGAGATAAAGGGAAGGTTAGATATAGGTCTATAGTTGGCTAAAACCCCTGGATCGAGAGTGGGCTTTTTAAGGAGAGGTTTAATAACAGCTACTTTAAAAGACTGAGGTACATAACCTGTCAGTAAAGACAGATTGATCATATATACTAAAGACGTGCTAACTAATGGTAGAACATCTTTAAGCAGCCTAGTTGGAATTGGGTCTAAGAGACAGGTCGATGGCTTAGACAAAGAAATTGTCGACATTAGTTGAATAAGGTCGACAAATCATCCTGTCAAAACTTTGAAACGTTCTATTTCCCTTTAGTAATATTTGAAAGGCAAGTTATCCTGACATACATATTACAGTAGTTACTGGTATGACACCCCAGAACTCACCTCACACTAATCAGTCACTTGTATTTATTTTCAAATTTAAATACATTTCTTCATTTAGATTATTATTTCAGTTTAAGGAGAGACAGATTAAATGTTTAACATGTTTATCATGTATGCCATGATTAAACAACATATGAAAAAGAAACATGACTAGCAATTGAATCATGATTTATATGCTATTTGAAAATATCCGCAGAACTTACCGCGTTTCTGCTGAGGTGATTCTGTGATAGGTAGGATGGGAGGACTGGTGGTGAGCTGGATGGGAGGAGGACTGGTGGTGGGCTGGATGGGAGGAGGACTGGTGGTGGGCTGCTGGTTAGTACAACCTAAATGGTACAAAAAGAGGAAATTATTCACCTCCTGTAATAAGAACAAGTCCCCTTTTTTTCTAGCAGTGACTGTGCTCCATAAGAAAACATCCAGTACATTTGTCTTTTGTATTCTTCTGTCTATAAATGCAGCCCTATGGACTCTATTCTCTCTGTAGAACTGAGGTGAGGCTGATTTTACTCTGGTTCAAATGACCTCATGTGAAGTGAAGATATGTGTGTATAGTTTTTTGAAGTTGAATTGAGCAATGTACTGACTGTTGACTGGTTATTTTAAAAATCTGTCGACTATTTTTTTTCAATGAATCGATTAGTTGTTTGGTCCATAAATCATCCATCAGAAAATGTTAAAAAAATGCTGAAAAGTGCTTCCCAAAGTCAAAGATGATATATATTCATATGTAAGCCTCTGAAAGCAGAGAATTTTTGTATTAAACAATCCTGCCTCCCAATAAGGAGATCGTGGGTTCGAATCCCGGACCAGACCACAACCTCCCTGGGTGGAGTCTGCATGTCCTCCCCGTGTTACCGTGGGTTTTCTCTGGGTTCTCCGGTTTCCTCCCACCGTCCAAAGACATGCATTAGGTTAACAAGTGACTCTAAATTGTCCCTAGTGGATGAATGTGTGCGTGAATGGTTGTCTGTCTAAGTGTCAGCCCTGCGACGAGTTGGCCACTGTCCAGGGTGTACCCCGCCTAAGGCCCGAAGCCACTGGGATAGGCTCCAGTCACCCGTGACCCCTTACAGGAACAAGCGGTAGAAAATGACTGACTGACAATTATCAAAATTGTTGGTGAATAATTGTATAATTGATTAATAATCTCAAATATCAATTAATTGTCGCAGCTCTAAAAGATACACCTATTGGATAAAGCAAAGACTGAATTTGATGAAGCAACAGGTGAATAGCTATTTTTGGCCCACTCTGCAGTACCAAGAAAATTCCCAACTGTAATTGCTGTGTCACAATTATTTTTATGTTGAGTGTGGAGTAAGATTTTAAATAATCACACACACTTACCATTAATTAACAGTTCATAGAGAGCCTTCATCCTGTCAAGGCATTTTTCAGAATGGTCTGACAGCTGTCATTTTGGCTGGAGGACTTGTGCGGACCAGGTTTTCTGCTTCTTCATTTTCTTTCCAATGAAGACTATGGCCTTGTACCCCAATGTGTTTAACTTTTCGACCTGAAAAGATATATATTATATAATATATACAGAAATATAAGCAATTATAAATCTCTTAAACATTGTGGGCTGTAATGATGTAAATAATAAGTACAGACGTTAAGCACATACCAAGACAGATGCCTCATCAATAACATGAGAGGTGGTTTGATTTTTGTTTTTGTTTTTCAACCACATCTCCTTTCTTGCCTCAAATTTAAGAAGTTTTTTTGGCAGTCTTTGCTTTCTCGGCTGTACTGACTGGCAATATTTGCAGGTCTTGGTGGTCACACCGATAGCTGCTTTGCACCTCACGCAGGTTGTTATGGTTGAACCTCGTGGCATCTTAAAACTAGAATATAAAACAATCAATATTAAATAAGTGTTACATTACAAATGTTTGTAATTTGGCCTACTTCAGCATTATCAGTAGGCTAGTGTCAGACATCAACACTTCACCTGTTTCATATTTTCAAACGCGATACAGCACAATATATCGTTAATATCGATGTAGTTTATTTTGCGTTAAAATGACTATACATTTCTGCCCTTGAACTGCCAATTCGTTTTCATGACCTGTGTGTCAGCTGTTGCAGTGCATTGTGGGATTTGTAGTATGAGTGGGTGGTGGGAGTACGGTTAATAATAGACATATGGACATATGAAATTATCCAGTCATGGAAAAAATATCGATATATGACCTAGTCCATATCGCACAGCCCTACTACAGATTCTATGCCACAATAACCCATACTCTATGGTTCCATATACCTCCAAGTTGATTTCTGTTTTCATCTAGGTATTGTGTTGTACCACTTGTCTTATTATAGCTCCTATCTCATTTTGATTCTGCTGCAGTGACACGTGAATTTGGAATCAATAAAGTTTTCAACTCATCATATCATTCTGACCTTGGTTAGCACATTGCCGCCAACTGCAGCTAACGTTAACTTAAATGCGGTGGCTAATGTAATGCTGGATAAACCCCTATTTCATTGGACACGTCCCTATAAATTCATGGTGATAAATATTTAACGAATGATGGCTTAGACAGCTCTAACTAACTGTATTATTCAGGTTCCATTAGCATATGCTGATATCACTACGTGTATTCATTACCTACCTTTGAGGATGTACAGTATGAATGGCGGGTTGCGGAGAGAGCGGACACCCCCTCACTCACTTGTCAATCTGCTGACCTCTGTGCCTCTGTGATAGGGCAACCAACGTGTCAATCAGTGGCCCCTCGCAGCTACGTTGCTCAAATGTAATAACGTGATGCCACTTTCATGACACTGTTACATTGAACCCTTGTATGGTGTTCGGGTCCGTTGGACCCGTTTTCCTTTTTTATCAAAAGAAAAATGATACGATTAATTATTTTTTCAAACTCAGACTCATTGGCCTTGGCTCATTTTCTGTGAAGAATACATATCTGAACACATTTTCAATGACCTCACACTGTACACCCCCTCTACACATTTATATTACACACAGGATGTTTGGGTCCACTGGACCCGGGGCTAATAAAAGTGTGGAAATTGTAGGTCCTATGTATCTTTACTCTGTCCCCCTCCTGTAAGGGCCTGCTGTTAGTGTGTGTGTGTGTGTGTGTGTGTGTGTGTGTGTGAGAGACTAAATAATGATCAAAATGAGGATTGTTTGAGAATTTTTTATCTTTATGATTTTGGAGGGTTTTATGCCAGGATGACCTAACACAGTCATTCAAATAATTTATATCTGCCCCAGCAAATAGGTTACACAATGCATCTAATGTTATAGTCAGATTTTAGTATACAAAAAAAGTGTATGCAGTGCTTTATTGGATAGCATGGTTAACTAATATATAACCCTCTCACACTTACACACAATCTCTTTCTCACACGCACACAACACATACACACACACACTTGCAGCCCTCAAAGTCCTCTCTGAACCTTAACATGTTAGGGCACATGCACGTGTCCAAAATGTGAAAAAATCATAGAACTAAACTATACATCACTGGAAAGGTCTTGACCTGGAGAGTAACATATATCAATTTGAAGGTTCTATATTATTCCTGCTTTTAGATATTGACCTTTGAACCTTAACCACAGGGAATATTTGAAGGCTTATAATTATGGGACAAAAAGGGTTACATACATGAGACCAACTGTTATAGAAAGGTGTTTTAAGCATAGTCACCAAGGGGTGGGGGTGGGCTATGGTGTAAAAATAAAAATCCCCCATTGAACAAGACAATATTTAAAGTCTGATGCCAAAAATGTTTTTGACATCCCCTCAAACCCCTGGAATGCCACCAATTAAATATTTACAACTTCCAATTTTAGGGAAAAACTACAGCTCCCTAGACCCCTCTTCAGTAGTTGTGTTTTGACATCAGCACCCCAATTGTAGTTTCTCTGTTTTAGGGTCCTGCTAGGGTTGTGAAAACATATATCTACCCAATATATCAAATACCACACACTGTCTAATAAATAATTATTCTGCATGTATATGATCTATGCTAAGAAAAGACAAAATTGTTTGTTTAATGACAATAGTTGAACTAAAACAGTGCGCCAACTGCTCTGCTCCCGTGACACAAAGCGGACTGTCCCCATCTCCATAGTAACGGCCACGGCCAATGTTGCTACTTCTGCAATCAAAAATTTAAAAAAAACACACATTTATTTTTCATAGGCGTGATTATTAAAACCGTCATATTCGACGTCAATCTACTGTAGTGCTGCGTTATAAAACACAAATATCTTTAAGACAAGAGATATTTAATTTTCCACTTAATGTCCACAGTTTTTGTTTTCCCGACAGGAACCTCGAGAGTCACGATTGAGACGCAAAACAAAACATAGGCAAATATTTCACAATCACACAGTTTGCGAAAGCTGTTATGCCTGCCTCAAGTGCCTGCAGTCCTAGCGTGGATGGCAATCAGTTCGCTGTGATTGACCACCTCGTCCAGCGGCAATCACCTTCCCCACATTAGCAGTTGACAGCCTCATGAATATGAAGCCTAAAATATCGTTTTATCGTTGGCTTGTTATCGTGACTAAGTTAACATGGATAAAGGGTAAAAAATAACATACATTTCAAAGCCAAATTGATATATGAAATAATAATATATTAACCTACTTATAGGATACAACATTCATTTTAATTTTACAAGAGCGTCTGGCCCTGATAGTTTCTGCCGAGAAATGTTCTGGCCCTCGGACAAGTGTAGTTGATGACCCCTGCCTTAGAATATATGCCTAATAATGACTTACTATAGATTAACTTGAAAGGAACAACTCACACAATGGGATAAAACAGGAAACTGACTTAAATGAAAAATATTCATGAATCAAACAGAAGAGACATGACTCTAGTTGAAACAACAGTTCACTTTACTGGGTGAAATTAATAAAGTAGGCTTCCTAGAGCTAAGCGACTATGCCCTGTTCAAAATAAAGACTATATATCGTCAGATATGTAGGGGTGTCTGTGTGTGGGTGTGAGAAAGAGAGAGAGAGAGAGAGAGAGAGAGAGAGAAAGAGAGAGAGAGTATTAATATAATATACTAACATGTGGAAACATAAGCTGGAAAAGCACACAGTTGGAGAGACTAACAATACAAGGCTATGTAAACTACAGTAGGTACAGTATATACAAACTATAGTGAAGCTATGTAGGGATGTGCAATTACATTTTGACCAAAAATGTAATGCTAAAAAAAAAGACAGTTTGACAGTTGTGAATCACCAGTGACTGGATTAGGGTAGAGGGTGGGGACTAATGGACTAACATAATGGGTTTTTACAGTTTCAGAGGAATTTGCAGTACATCCTCTAAACACAAAAAAAATCTTACAACAGCAGTAAAATAACCTCAGGTTTCAATTACAAGTTATTACAGAATTGACGTTTAGGTTCAACACACTGTGAAGACCTTCTTTAAGATCTTCTTAAAGTCACATCTTCTCACCAATAACTAGTCTCCCAGTTCCTCATCAGTTGAGGAAGTATTCTCTAAGTCTTCCTCTTCAGAGAAGTCATCTAAGGGCAGTGTTTGCAGTCCAAGAATACTTTTGTATGTTGTGCGTGCTGTAGCCAGTTGTGCTTCAACTTCACACAATCTTCTCTTTAGCAAACAGAGTAGTCCCTCACGTCCTTTCTCCATTAAACCCTCTGTACTACCTGAGAATGAGACATTAAAAAATGGCCAATGGTTACCGGAGAAGCAAACAGAAGAAAGAGACTAATTATTAATTGTCCTTACATTTCCCATTGGTGTCTTCAGTGAGCTGAAAGGTGAACTCTTCAATCAGTCCAGCAACACTCCTCATGTAGTCCATGTGCTGCTTGACTTCGCGAACCACAATAACTTCTTCTTCTTTGAGTCTAGCCAGCAGCATTACCTTGTCAAAAACATTTTTTTTCTGCTCCATATCACCATGACCTGCAATACATTACATCAAAGTGTTATCTTACAACCTCCTATAATAATATTGGGACAGAAGATATGTTGCATGCTGTACTACTACAATAGAGAAATAAACCCTGACAGGATGAGATGCGCTTTATGAAGGGCTTCAATCACATCCATTACCAAATTGCTGCATTCTTTTTTTTTGCATATTGCCCAGTGTCTTAACATTTTTTACATCAGATTCCATATTTACATCAAGATATGTGCATCAAACAATTTGTATTCAGTGCATTTCAGAGGAAGTACTTACATTCCCATGGCCAGGAGTAGTTGTCCACAGCCAGGAGTTAATTGGGAGGAGGCAGTTTTTCAACTTTCCCCACAGTAGCATTGTGGTCATTGATGGAATATCTACATTACTAGTGGCCGTTTCTGCTCTCACCAGACTGACGATACAGCTGAAATTTTTGCAGTTTGATGTCCAAACATAGCCCCTTGATGGTCCTCTGCAGGTCATTTTCGATGGTTGCTCCATTGGTTGACAACAAACAAATTAATTAATGCTTTAAAATCAGCCTATTTTCAGATCCCCTGTACAAGAGCAGAGCCAATGATTCTTTAAAAATATGCCATCACATAATTTTTTCAAAGTACCAGTGGTCCACCCCTGAACATCAGACACCCACTGCTGGACTGTGTCTTGCTGTAGAGCTAACTCAACTGTGAGTTTCTCCAGGTCCTTTGTTGCCTCTGCAACCCTTTTTACAGTCTGTCCAAAACAAATATCCGTGTTAACAAATGCTGAGACACAATTTAAAAACAAAAATGTAATTATACATATTTTCCTAGTTAGTACCTTGATGTATCTTTTGGTCAGTGTCCGGTCAAGGTTTTCTGCCTTTCGCTTGTTCCAGCCACTTGCCTGGATTGTTAGCATGTCTGTGCGAACTTGACAAACAATGTATGTGCAATAATTTATGTTCACTGGGAGGACCAAAGGTCAGATACAGTCATCATTCTCTTATATTGTCACATAAACCTGGAAAATAATCGTACACTTAATTAACGTGTCAGGAGTTAAATTATTATAAAGAGAATCCTGATCAGTGTGAAAGTGCTGACTAGACAGTTGTTTTCTAAGGGAGCACCTATGCATGGAACTCTAAAATGCAAAGGCCGAGCATCAGTGTTCAAAGCCCTTGGTCTCAATATGGACACAACTATACATGAAAAATGCTTACCGGCTTTTGACATGTACTTGGAACATATGGCTGCTCGGGAAGCCGTTAACCTGTTCAACCTCCTCCCCGATTGTTGTTCCAGCTCCTTCCTGATTGCGTCCCCCCCATTTTAACTGTTACACATTTAAATGAATGTTAGAATTTGGAAAACAACAAGTAGGGGCAGAGGACAGACAATCATAATGGGTGGTACACATGGTAAGAAATATATCTAATTGTCATTATTACCTCACACATCCATGAATGCGCTTTTGCATGCATGATGGAGAGAAATGGGCGCATGTCCTCCAACTCTGGACAGTTGTCCACAACTCTCTGCAGATATGGCCAATATTTGCAGACCACATCAGAGCAAAAAAATTGGACGGTCTGTGAAGCTAGCTGTTTCTGGAGATATAATGGGTATGTAAATACACCTCAGCATCATTGGCCAAAAAGACTCCATCAAAAAACCCATCAGGTCTTGAAAGAAATATATAGATGTGGGTTAAATTTACTGTAATTTGTAAAGTAATTTGTGGCTCACTAGCATTTCATTGTTCATGAATATTACACACCCTGGTTGGCTTTTGAAACTATATAATTTGAGGTTCCCATCCACTGCAACAGCCAACATAGAGGGTGTGCATGCAGGGCACTGAAAATGCTGGACCTGAGACAGCTTGTCAACCTCAAATTTGGCATAGGCCCATTTGAGGAAGGCCCTCTGCATTGTGTCACCACATATCTTACCACTCTGAGAGCAAAAGTGAAAAAACAAAACAAAACAGTAAGTAACTGCTTCGAAGACCCGTGACGACGTGCTGACGTAAGCGTTTTGTCCCCTTTCCGGTTACAGGTGTTTGTTTGTTACCTGTAGCGTGTAGTTTGCTGCTCTAGCTCAACACAGCTAATTTGTGCGACTCTTCATTACATTGACTAACTATCTGCTATAACGTTACATTGAACGTTTATTAGTTTTGCCTAAGCACTTACGGCGCTTCAGTGTTGCTAGATACCAGTCTCTACCTTAGCAGCTAGCAATGGCATCTCTCCCTCTCTCTCCTTCTTCCTCTCCCGCTCTCTCTTGCTCGGTGTGTCAAATGTTTAGCTATTCCTCTGCCTCCTTTACTGATAATGGTACATGTAATAAATGTTGTTTATTTGTAGCGTTGGAGGCGAGGCTTAGTGATTTGGAAACGCGGTTCCGCACCATGGGAGCTCAGTCGGTAGTTGCTAGCCAAGCCCCAGTAGCCGGTGCGGACCGACTAGAGCTAGCTACTGTTAGCCGTTCCCCGGCAGCTCCCGAGCAGCCGGGAATCCAGGGCGGCTGGGTGACCGTCCGAAGGAAGCATAGCCCTAGGCCGAGGCCCACGGTTCACCACCAACCCGTTCCCGTTTCCAACAGGTTCTCCCCACTCAGCGACGCACCCGCTGAGAAACCAACTCTGATTATTGGCAGCTCCATTTTGAGAAACGTGAAGTTAGCGACACCAGCGACCATAGTTAAATGTGTTCCTGGGGCCAGAGCGGGCGACACTGAATCATATTTGAAACTGCTGGCTAAAGATAAACGTAAATACAGTAAGATTGTTATTCACGTCGACGGTAATGACACCCGATTACGCCAATCGGAGGTAACTAAAATTAATGTTGAGTCGGTGTGTACATATGCAAAGACGATGTCGGACTCCGTAGTTTTCTCTGGGCCCCCCCCAAATCTGACCAGTGATGACATGTTTAGCCGCATGTCTTCATTCCGTCGCTGGCTGTCGAGGTGGTGTCCAGCAAACGATGTGGGCTTCGTAGATAATTGGTGGACTTTCTGGGGAAGACCTGGTCTGATTAGGAAAGACGGCATTCATCCAACTTTGGATGGTGGAGCTCTCATATCTAGAAATCTGGCCGAGTTTATTAGTGGACCTAAACCATGACAATGCAGAGTTGAGACCAGGAGGCAGAGTTGCAGTCCTACACGCTTCTCTGCGCTTCCAGAGCAGTTACCCACCCATAATCCCATAATGACGGTGTCTGCCCCCCGGCCACTGAAATTTATAAAATCAAAAGCTAACAGAAGAGGAGTTGTACATAATAATTTTAAAAAAATTATCACAACAGAAATAGCACCTCAAAATAAGATAATTAAATGTGGACTCCTAAACATCAGATCTCTGTCATCTAAAGCTGTACAAGTAAATGATCTGATATCAGATTATCACATTGATTTATTTTGTCTCACTGAAACCTGGCTGGGTCATGAAGAATATGTTAGCCTAAATGAATCCACTCCGCCCAGTCATATTAATACTCACATTCCTCGAGGCACTGGCCGAGGAGGTGGAGTTGCAGCCATCTTCGACTCAAGCCTATTAATCAATCCTAAACCTAAACTAAATTATAACTCATTCGAAAGCCTTGTTCTAAGTCTTTCACATCCAACCTGGAAAACACGACAGCCAATCCTATTTGTTATAGTGTCCTTATTCAGAGTTTTTATCTGAATTCTCAGAATTTCTATCAGGTTTAGTCCTTAAAACAGATAAAGCAATTATTGTAGGTGATTTTAATATTCATGTGGGCGTTGAAAATGATAGCCTTAGTACTGCGTTTATCTCATTATTAGACTCGATTGGCTTCTTTCAGTGTGTACATAAACCCACTCACTGTTTTGGCCACACCCTCGACCTTGTTCTAGTATACGGCATTGAAATTGAACATCTAACAGTCTTTCCACAGAATCCTTCACTATCAGACCATTATTTAATAACTTTTAAACTCCTATTACTGGAGTACACACCAGCAGTCAAATACTGCTATAGTAGATGTCTATCTGATAGTGCTGTAGCTAAATTTAAGGAAGAAATTCCATCTGAATTTAACTCAATGCTATGTCTTAACATAACAGAGGACTCTTATGCAAACTTCAGTCCGTCCCAAATTGATCATCTTGTTGATAGTGCTGCAGGTTCACTGCGAACGACACTTGATTCTGTTGCTCCTCTTAAAAAGAAGATAAAAAAACAAAAAAGGGTAGCTCCATGGTATAACGCTGAAACCCGCAAATTAAAGCAAACTTCACGAAAACTTGAAAGGAAATGGCGTTCCAACTATCTAGGAGAATCTTGTTTAGCCTGGCAAGATAGTCTTAAAATATATAAGAAGGCCCTCCGTAATGCCAGAGCAGCCTACTACTCATCACTAATAGAGGAAAATAAGAACAACCCCAGGTTTCTTTTCAGCACTGTAGCCAGGCTGACAGAGAGCCACAGCTCCATTGAGCCATGTATTCCTGTAGCCCTCAGCAGTAACGACTTCATGAGCTTCTTTAATGATAAAATTTTGACTATTAGAGAGAAAATTAATCACGTCCTGCCCTCAGCTGGTGCCAACCGATCTTCAAGCATAGAGGCGTTGGAGGAAGCTGTGAAACCTGATGTGTACTTGGACTGCTTCTCTCCTGTGGACTTTATTCAACTAACGTCGACAATTTCTTCATCTAAGCCTTCGACCTGTCTCTTAGACCCAATTCCAACTAGGCTGCTTAAAGATGTTCTACCATTAGTTAGTACGTCTTTTGTAGATATGATCAATTTGTCTTTACTGACAGGTTATGTACCACAGTCTTTTAAAGTAGCTGTTATTAAACCTCTCCTTAAAAAGCCCACACTCGATCCAGGGGTTTTAGCCAACTATAGACCTATATCTAACCTTCCCTTTATCTCTAAGATCCTTGAAAAAACTGTTGCTAATCAGTTATGTGACTTTCTAAATAACAATAGTATATTTGAGGATTTCTAGTCAGGTTTTAGAGTGCATCATAGCACAGAAACAGCACTGGTGAAAATTACAAATGACCTTTTAATTGCATCAGACAATGGACTTGTCTCTGTACTTGTCTTGCTAGATCTTAGTGCTGCATTCGATACCATTGACCATCAAATTCTATTACAGAGACTGGAACATTTAATTGAAATTAAAGCAACCGCGTTAAGCTGGTAAATCCTATCTTTCAGACCGATCTCAGTTTGTTTATGTTAACAATGAATCATCTGAGCACACCAAAGTTAGTCACGGAGTTCCGCAAGGTTCTGTGCTTGGACCACTTCTATTTACTTTATATATGCTTCCTTTGGGCAATATTATTAGAAAGCACTCCATAAAGTTTCATTGTTACGCAGATGATACCCAGTTATATTTATCGATTAAGCCGGATGAAACTGATCAGTTAGTTAAACTTCAATCATGCCTTAAGGACATAAAAACCTGGATGACCAGAAATTTTCTGATGTTAAACTCGGACAAATCTGAAGTTATTGTACTTGGCCCCGAACGCCTCCGCGACTCGCTGTCGGCAGATCTAATTGCTCTAGAGGGCATTGCCCTGGCCTCCAGCACCTCTGTGAGGAACCTAGGAGTTATCTTTGATCAGGATCTATCCTTCAACTCCCACATGAAGCAAACCTCACAGACTGCCTTTTTTCACCTACGTAACATTGCCAAAATCAGGCATTTCCTGTCTCGAAATGATGCAGAAAAATTAATCCATGCATTTGTTACTTCAAGGCTGGATTACTGCAATTCCATATTATCAGGCAGCCCGAAAAAGTCCCTTAAGATTCTCCAGTTGATTCAGAACGCTGCAGCACGTGTACTGACAGGAACTAGGAAAAGAGATCATATTTCTCCAATATTATCTTCTCTGCACTGGCTCCCTGTGAAATCCAGAATAGAATTTAAAATCCTTCTCCTCACCTATAAAGCTCTTAATGGTCAGCCACCGTCGTATCTTACAGAGCTCATAGTGCCTTATTACCCCACTAGAACACTGCGCTCTCAGAATGCAGGGCTACTTGTGGTTCCTAGAGTCTCCAAAAGTAGAATGGGAGCCAGAGCCTTTAGCTATCAAGCTCCTCTTCTGTGGAATCAGATCCCAGTTCGGGTTCAGGAGGCAGACACCATCTCCACATTTAAGAATAGGCTAAAGACTTTTCTCTTTGATAAAGCTTATAGTTAGGGCTGGCTCAGGAGAGTCCTGAACCATCCCTTAGTTATGCTGCTATAGGCCTAGATTGTCGGGGGACTTCCCAGGATGCACCTCTCTCTCTTCACCTCTGTCCTCCGCTCCATCCGTATGCATTCTCATCCCATAAATGCATGTCACTAACTTGACTTCTTCCCTCTCCCGGAGTTTTGTGCTTTGTCGTTCGTCACTTCTTTCTTAGTGTCACTTTCAGCAGGTATTTCAGTGTCCGGAGATGTATCTGGATCGGTGACTATGGCAACCTGCTGGGGCAGTGTTGCTGTGTCTATGGTGCAGGGGACGAGTGGCTCGGGTCCTGCTCGTTGGGCTCCACCTGGAGCTGCTCGGTTGTCCGTCTGGACCCATCATCTTCCCTTATGTTTTACCACCTAAACATTTCTAACATAATCATATATATATATATATATATATATACAACAATTTTGCCATCATGGCTGTATATGTTATAGTTTTGATGCTATAAATCTATTCTGTACTTACGACATCTATTGCATGTCTGTCCGTCCTGGGAGAGGGATCCCTCCTCTGTTGCTCTTCCTGAGGTTTCTATCATTTTTTTCCCCTGTTAAAAGGGTTTTTTTTGGGTAGTTTTTCCTTAATCGAATCGAGGGTCTAAGGACAGAGGGTGTCGTATGTTACAGATTGTGAAGCCCTTTGAGGCAAATGTGATTTGTGATACTGGGCTATATAAATAAAATTGAATTGAATTGAATTGAATTGAAGGTTGGCGTCAGACCGTGGTCATGACGAAGAAAGGACTCTGTCAAGATATATGTGCTGAAACTTTGGGGATTGTAAGAACAAGTCCTAACAATAAATTAAAGTTTAAAAGGTGATCCAAACAAGATAACTCAAATGATGAGTCCACTCACTCGCCCGAAGAGTTTTGTACGACACTCGAGCATGCTGACAAAGGCTTGTCTCGACATCCCTGGGGCAGTGATTTTTAGATCCTCATACGTGGTGAACAAGTCATGTACAAGGTCTCAAAATTGACAGTGGCTGCCCAGTATCCACTTTCAACCAGATCAATTATGGTCACTGGCAAGGTTTTTCCACAGCAGCAGTTTATTGATGGAAGGAAGAGGTTGTATCTTCCTGAAATTTCAGAGAAAAACAAAACAATTATCTCTTGTTCTCAAGCAATAAAAAACACAATATGTAGTAATAAAAAAAGAATGTTACCATTCAGTCAGTCATTTTCTCCCGCTTGTTCCCGTTAGGGGTCGCGGGTGACTGGAGCCTATCCCAGTGCCTTTGGGCCTTAGGTGGAGTACACCCTGGACAGTGGCCAACTCGTCACCACCATTCACACTCACATTTACCCACTAGGGTCAATTTGGTGTCATCAATTAACCTAAACATGCATGTCTTTGGACGGTGGGAGGACGCCGGAGAACCCAGAGAGAACCCACGGTAACAAGGGGAGGAAATGCAGACTTCACCCAGAGAGATCATGTTCTGGTCCGGGCTTCGATCCTACGATTTCCTTATTGGGAGGCAGGAGCGCTAACCGCTCTGCCACCGTGCACTGTTACCATTCATTCCAATTAAAATAACTGGCTTTGTAACTGGGTTTGTGTAAAATGTAAAACAGCCTATATAACCTGAGACTTAAAAACTACCTTTTTCATAATAGGAGAATTTCCCTCCCTCATGCTGCTGAACAAAAGTGGATGGCGGCAGGTGTCTAAAGAACCCCTCCACCATGGATGCTCTGTTATGAAGCACCAGGGCCTCATGTGTGGAAAGGTCACAGGCTGTGCAGTACACTGATCGTGGTAGACAGTCCCTACACATCACTACTGCAGCCTTGTGTCCACAATGATGGCAAACCCCCTCCTTGGGGTTCTCAGATGACAACATATTGTTCACCATGAAGGGCCTCATTACTGTCCAATTCTCAAGAGAGGAAGTTTGCCTGTACCTCCACTGTGAGGGGAGAGGTCCAAGAGGTCTTGGACATCTTGAATGAGGGAGTCTGAAAAGGAAAAGGGAAGAAGGCAATGGTAAATCTGGGAAATTACCACATAACAAATGAGGAAAAGTATTAAGGGAAAAATACCCACATGTTCACAGTGTCTTCAGTTGTGGTGGTAGATGGAGCACAGGACACCCTTTTAACCTTTGCTGAAGAAACTGCAAAAATATAAATATCCATTTAGAACTTGCTCAATGAATAGTGAATGCAACCAAGGATGAAAAAACAAACAACCAGTAGCTGAATCTCGCTTTTGGTTCTCCCCAGCTCTACATCTTTTTGACAGAGGTTGACCATCTTTGTCCTCATCAAGCCAAACACACAGCTTTGTGGATTGTTTTGACCCTCCTCAAGCCACAGAATAAACCACCACCCACCAAGGTTATCGCCACCAATAAACATGTCATTATAAAACCAATGTTATAATATTACATTGTAAAAATTCACTCTAATGGTTGTGGTCCTCTACTATACTGACAGATTTAAAAAACCCTTTCTACATAAAAAAGGAAAAGTGAAACGTTTTGACAGAATATTGAATTAAACTCTCACTGGCTCTAAAGTGTGAACTCAGCTCAGCTCAGCACTCTAGCTTGCATTTGAATAAAGACATTGAACCAGGTACTGTACAGTTGCAATTTGTTTGGAGTGTTCAGTTTTGCACCTTGATAACGTTACTTCTTCCCTGCTATACCTCTATTATGGTCTCAGACCTTGTAATTAGTATGCTTTTTCCACCACTGAGATAATGTTATTTACCTTGCACTCATCCAGGAACGCATCAACCAGGAATATGGCTATAATATCTTCGGGGTCAAGGTGATTCATTTATTCAGCTTGGTCAAGTTATTTTTCTACGCTCCCTTTTCCTCCTTATTTACCTTTTCCTGCTTTTTTTTCCCGCGTTTCTTTCGTCTTCTTCTTCTTCTTCTTCTTTTCGTGGGGCCTTGACGCGTCAGCACCCATCAATGAGATCACACCACACAGGAAGTTAAATGCACAGAGGATCCGGTAGATTTCAAAATTAAACACAGCGGACCGATCGTAACTCGTCAATTGTCAACACTAGTTTCTCCCGCGTCCATGGATTAATGTGTTGATCAGCAAATGAACCTCAGACACAACGTATATAGTGGGCGGGGAGCTGATCCGTCAGACGGCGCAAAATCGCAAGGGAGAGTATGTGGAATCTGGGGCCACAGCTATGCAAGGCGATAGCAGCGTCCATACCAACCAAAACGTTTCAGTTTCACGTTATTCTGGCGAGATCTGAAAAAACTTCGCAACAACGAGCAAGTGGGTGATTATGTACATTCTCTGAGTGAATATTATGAAAATAAAATATATATTTCTTGCTAGAAATGTAATCAAAACATATTTTTATGCAGAAACTAACTCAAAATAATGATTTTTTTCACTAAAAATGAGAGAAATGTCAGCCATGTTTTTTTTTTCTCACAGCTGGAATCTTGAAAGTCACGTGACTTGGACGCAAAACAATAGGAAAAGAATAGGCAAAAAAATTTAACAGTCATACAATTCAAGGGGGGGTGCACGGTGGCAGAGCGGTTAGCGCCCCTGCCTCCCAATAAGGAGATCGTGGGTTCGAATCCCGGACCAGACCACGACCTCCCTGGGTGGAGTCTGCCTGTCCTCCCCGTGATACCGTGGGTTTTCTCCGGGTCCTCCGGTTTCCTCCCACCGTCCAAAGACATGCATTAGGTTAATTTGTGACTCTAAATTGTCCCTAGTGGATGAATGTGTGCGTGAATGGTTGTCTGTCTATGTGTCAGCCCTGCGATGAGTTGGCCACTGTCCAGGGTGTACCCCGCCTAAGGCCCGAAGCCACTGGGATAGGCTCCAGTCACCCGCGACCCCGAACGGGAACAAGCGGTAGAAAATGACTGACTGACTGACTGACTGACTGACTGACAATTCAAGGGCCATTATTGTAACCCCTCTACGTTTTGCACTTTGGACCAACGTAGTCAGGATATGGTTTTATATGAGACTGGGTTGGACTATGATATCACCAAGGTTATAAAAGCCTGCGACACTCTTCCTTCCCCATCTTTCCACTGCGCTCATGTCTTTCTCCAGAGTAACTTACGTTACCTCAAGAAGACGCTTTTCACATGAAGTTTAATTACCCTATGAAGGACAAGTCTCCTCTCACTGTTTTTTGAAACACTTTGGATACTCAGTCGTTTATTCTATAATGACCCGTGCCTGCAAAGGGAAGCGACATGACCTCATCGCCACTTCACAGAAGTGCAAGAACAGGGCCCTCCTTCCCCAATGTCGACGGAAGGATTCCCCCACCTGCCCGCCGAAGGAACCACCACACCGCGGACCCGGCTTCATAAGCAAAAACACTGAGAGAAACTCCTCCCGGTTAAAACAAGCTGACTCATGATCGCTTTGAGAAGCGCAATCTCATATTGTGTCTGGGCAGAGATAGACTTTTTAACTGTGTGTTATTTCATCTAAGCTTCATTGTTGTGAATTCTGCTTTGCTTTTTTTGGGAAGAAATGGCCACCGTGCCATCCTTATGCCATTTTCACTTGTATTAAAAGTCCAGTTGGCTAACTGAGTTAGCCATAACCCTCTGAAGAATAGCCACATTCCATCAGACTTGAGTCTAGTAACAAGACCACCAGACAAAGGTCTGCTGTCTGATTACTGTGTGATGAAGTGATGCCTATTATGTCTCCCTCAGCATTTGATTTCCTGGTGCTTCTCTTCCTTATTTTTCTTTTCAATTCAATTTTATTTATATAGCCCAATATCACAAATCACAATTTTGCCTCCATGGGCTTTATAATGTGTAACATACGACTTCCTCTGTCCTTAGACCCTAGTTTCGACTAAGGAAAAACACATCAGGGGTGATTCAATTCAATTCAATTTTATTTATATAGCCCAATATCACAAATCACATTTGCCTCAAAGGGCTTCACAATATGTAACATACGACACCCTCTGTCCTTAGACCCTCGATTTGATTAAGGAAAAACTACCCAAAAAAAACCCTTTTAAAAAGTGAAAAAAATGATAGAAACCTCAGGAAGAGCAACAAAGGGGGGATCCCTCTCCCAGGACGGACAGACATGCAATAGATGTAGTAAGTACAGAATAGATTCATAGCAGAAAAATCATAACATATACATACAATGTTACGTAGGTGAAAAAAGGCAGTCCTTGAAGATTGCTTCATGTGGAAGTTGAAGGATAGATCCTGATCAAAGATAACTCCGAGGTTCCTCACAGAGGTGCTGGAGGCCAGGACAGTGCCCTCTAGAGCAATTATATCGGGCGATAGTGAGTGTCTGAGGCGTTCGGGGCCAAGTACAATAACTTCAGTTTTGTCAGAGTTTAACATCAGAAAATTTCTGGTCATCCAGGTTTTTATGTCCAGTTTAACTAACTGATCAGTTTCATCCGGCTTAATCGATAAATATAACTGGGTATCATCTGCATAACAATGAAACTTTATGGAGTGCTTTCTAATAATATTGCCCAAAGGAAGCATATATAAAGTAAATAGAAATGGTCCAATCACAGAACCTTGCGGAACTCTGTGACTAACTTTGGTGTGCTCGGATGATTCATCGTTAACATATACAAACTGAGATTGGTCTGATAGATAGGATTTAAACCAGCTTAACGCGGTTGCTTTAATTCCAATTAAATGTTCCAGTCTCTGTAATAGAATTTGATGGTCAATGGTATCGAATGCAGCACTAGGATCTAACAAGACAAGTACGGAGACAAGTCCATTGTCTGATACAAGTCCATTGGCTTAGATGAAGAAATTGTCGACGTTAGTTGAATTAGGTCGACAGGAGAGAAGCGGTCCAAGCAGTCCAAGTACACCTTTCACAGCTCCCTGCAATGACTCTATGCTAGAAGATCGGTTGGCACCAGCTGAGGGCAGGACATGATTAATTTTCTCTCTTCTTCTTTTCCTTTCGGCTGTTCCCTTTCAGGGGTCGCCACAGCGAATCATGCGCCTCCATCTAACCCTGTCCTCTGCATCCTCTTCACTCACACCAATTAACTTCATGTCCTCTCTCACTACATCCATAAATCTCCTCTTTGGTCTTCCTCTAGACCTCCTGCCTGGCAGCTCCAACCTCAGCATCCTTCTACCAATATATTCACAGTCTCTCCTCTGAACGTGTCCAAACCACCTCAATCTGGCCTCTCTGGCTTTATCTCCGAAACATCTAACATGAGCTGTCCCTCTGATGTACTCGTTCCTGATCCTGTCCGCCCTCGTCACTCCCAAAGAGAACCTCAACATCTTAAGCTCTGCCACCTCCAGCTCTGCCTCTTGTCTTTTCTTCAGTGCCACTGTCTCTAAGCTGTACAACATCGCTGGTCTCACCACCGTCTTGAACACCTTTCCTTTCATTCTTGCTGATACTCTTTTATCACACAACACCCCTGACACTTTTCTCCACCCGTTCCAACCTGCTTGCACTCGCCTCTTCACCTCTTTTCCACAGTCTCCGTTGCTCTGAACCGTTGACCCTAAGTACTTAAAGTCCTGCACCTTCTTCACCTCTGCTCCCTGTAACCTCACCGTTCCACCTGGGTCCCTCTCATTGACACACATGTATTCTGTCTTACTGCGGCTAAGCTTCATTCCTCTGTTTTCCAAAGCAGACCTCCATCTCTCTAGATTCTCCTCCACCTGCTCCCTGCTCTCACTACAAATCACAATGTCATCCGCAAACATCATAGTCCATGGAGATTCCTGTCTAACCTCATCCGTCAGCCTGTCCATCACCAGAGCAAACAAGAAGGGGCTCAGAGCCGATCCTTGATGCAGACCCACCTCCACCTTGAACTCCTCTGTCACACCTACAGCACACCTCACCACGGTCTTACAGCTCTCATACATGTCCTGCACCATTCTAACATACTTCTCTGCCACTCCAGACTTCCTCATGCAATACCACAGCTCCTCTCTCGGCACCCTGTCATACGCTTTCTCTAAATCTACAAAGACACAATGCAACTCCTTATGACCTTCTCTGTACTTCTCCATCAGCATCCTCAAAGCAAACACTGCATCTGTTGTGCTCTTTCTAGGCATGAAACCATATTGCTGCTCACAAATGCTCACCTCTGCCCTTAGCCTAGCTTCCACTACTCTTTCCCACAACTTCATTGTATGACTCATCAGCTTTATTCCTCTGTAGTTGCCACAGCTCTGCACATCTCCCTTGTTCTTGAAAATTGGCACCAGTACACTTCTCCTCCATTCCTCGGGCATCCTCTCACTCTCCAAGATCTTGTTAAACAAACTAGTCAGAAACTCTACTGCCACCTCTCCTAGATACTTCCATACCTCCACAGGTATGTCATCAGGACCAACTGCCTTTCCACTCTTCATCCTCTTCAACGT
>WNGW01000156.1:5979-21670 GCA_011952105.1 Coreoperca whiteheadi
ATGCTTGGTACTGGCTTTTAGCTCACTTTCTGGCCTTTCTTTTGGTATCTTGTGTGACAGGATTGATGTTTCCTAGCTTGTGTATTGTTCATTTGGACTATCCAGGACTGGACAGGACTGCGTACAGCCTCCTTTTTAGGGGGGTTTAGGGATGTAGACGTTTTAATTAATTTGCCAAACTTCGACATTGTAGTATGCGAGTATTTTTTTGTAGAAATTGTAATAGCTAAAGCAGAGCAGCATGTGAAATGTCTTCTCAGGTGGCTGCCATAACCGGAAGTCAGTAAACGACATTCTTTCACATTGTTGGAACATTATTTTCTTTCAAATTTGCTTTAATTTACAGGTTTGGGGGTTATATCAGGGAGCTAACTTTATTTGTTTATTATCTTATTTTTTAGAGGGGCAGCAGAGTTGAGTCTCGTTCGTACTGAGCCTGCAGCACTATCAACAAGATGATCAATTTGGGAGGGACCAAAATTAGCATAGAAATACTCTGTTATATTGAGACATGGCATTGAGTTAAATTCACATGGAATCACTTCTTTAAATGTAGCTAATGTAGCAGTTGTTGCCTAGTGGCGTGTAGTCCAGTAATAGGAGTTCAAAAGTTATTAAATAATGGTCCGATAATGAAGGATTCTGTGGAAAGACTGTGAAATGTTCAATTTCAATGCCGTATACCAGAACAAACAGTGAGTGGGTTTATGTACACTCTGACATAAGTCAATCGAATCTAATAATGAGATAAACGCAGTACTAAGGCTATCAATTTCAAAATCCACATGAATATTAAAATCACCTACAATAATGACGTTATCTGTTTTAAGGACTAAACTTGATAAAAACTGAGAATTCAGATAAAAATTCTGATTAAGGACCAGGAGCATCGTAGACTAGTTCAAAAATCACCAAAATGGTGTAAGATCATCATTAAGGGAAAAAAGATGAATAGAGGTGAATATATAGAATAAATGAGAACTATGATCATGCAGTGACCTAGTTTTCTGATAAAGTGAAGACACTGAAACCTTCCCACTCATCTCACTTTTGTTCTGACTGTTGTTCCCCCTCCCTCATCTCTCACATGCATCATTTTTCCTTTCTCTCACATCCTCATCTACAGCTTCACCTCCTTCACGCTGTCATTTTTTTCTGTCTTTCTTTATTCACTGGATCTCATCACTTGACCAGATGATCAGCTCAGCGTGTAAGTAAACACTTAAATTTTTCATTTAGATTTGTTTATTTGGACAAGTTTACACAAATTGAAATACATCTCTTAGGTTCTTTGCTGATGATGTTACTGTTTCCCGCTCATTTTGACTTCTTTCTTTCATCTGCCCCTCATGTTTCTTGAAACCATAATCTATCCACTTTTTTGTGTTTGTTTTCCATTATCTCTATTAATTAAACATCCTGTCTGGTCAACCCTTTGACCCCCCCTTCACTCTCAGCCCTCCCCTCTTTCAGAAGGTCCTGCTTTAAAAACAGAAATCTGTATATTTCCATATACTTTCTCTTAAGGTATGTGATTGACTGAATCCTCTGTAATTTTGAGTTAAAGTGCCAGAATGATTTTTGCCGTATTAGTATACAGACCAAAAAATTACACAGACAAAATATAATAAGATCTGTATGGAACAGGGTTAAAAACCAGCTTGATGATCCTTTCCAAATTTGTAAAATGTCACAATCAACTGTTTGAGTCATTATAAATTCACTAGTGCGACCAAAAAGTGTCAAGAGATTGCTCATGACCGCCTACCAGAATGACTGAACGCATGACTGTAAACATCAGGTTTGTGTGTTTTCTGTTTTGGATATGATTTTTTGATGAACTGTATTTTATTTGCATTTGACAGAGAAAGTGTTTATTACGGACATACATTATATACATTATAGTCTAGAGACTAGAAGTCTGAGTTTGAATGCTGTAATTTCAGTGACTTCATTTGAAGACTGCTTTCAAACAAACACCTGAAGGCAACATTTCTTCCATACTGAATAAAAATGATTATTACATTCAATAATTTACACATTTTACTGTTTTATTCATTTGTTATGGCTCAGGGGGGTTAAAAAGCTTAAAACACATCTGATTAGGAATTAAACTACAATGACTTTGGTTAAGGGCAGTCTAATGGGTGAACATGTGAGAGGCCTTTCCCCTTGTAGTTTCCTGCATAAGCAAAAAAGGTACATTGATGCCAGTGAGAGAGCCACCTACTTATTGGCAGTTACTTGCAAATACAGACAAGTTGCAGGTAACTGCAAAACTTGATTTCCTGTTATTTCCTGTGTGACGCAAAGGTATTATGCACACAGAAACAACCACATCCTGACTAGAAGAGTGCACTCAGTAGAGTGCAGATCTCCACCAAGTGGGTCTGGGGTCACATGGGTGGGGAACAGGGAGTGCAGGGCAGGCTGTGTGTCCAGTGTATATGCATGAGAGCAGTGAAATGAAGGGGAGAAAGAATCTTTTATCATAAGTTTTCTTATCCAATGTTTTTAATAAGGTGTTTTTGTATAGTATTGTCTCTGTTTTCTTTAAGCTGCGTTGAATAGTGTAATGTATTGCAACTAAGTGTGCTGGGTTAGCCTAACTGTATAAACTTAAAAAGGAAACAATACATGGGGCGATAGGTCCAAACTACTGAATTGAAACGTTGTTATTTATTTAGAACATTGTTGAAGTTACAGCCCACACAAAATAAACCCCCTCCCTACGCCCCTCTTCCCTCCAAAACAATGAAGAGAATTAATCTGCACATGATCTGGTTTAAGACATAGGTTTTTGAGCCACATCAAAGGCCTGCAACAGACTAGGTAAACCTTGATTTTAGCCTAGGCGATTGCCGAAAATGCCTTTTGCTATGTCGTAATGCATATCGTAAAATGGCTGAAAAGACAAAAGTCTAAGCTTTACGATAAACTCAGTCAATGAAATATGTTTTTCAAAGATTGTGAATCACCAACAGGTGCTTGAGCATACAGTCATAAATGTGCACAAAAAATATTAGGCTGATGGGTCCAGTAGTATGCGAGATTAGCGGCGGACTAAACCTAAGTCTCTAAACGCTAATCTCATATAGTCCCCTGTCCTGCTGTCTAAGTGTGCGAGGGTGGTGTGCAGTACCTGGGAGACAGTGTCATCTGTAGATTGTCTGTAATATGCAAATAATGAACATGGTGGAGGTCGATGTGAAGCAGGGTTTTGTTTCATCTACCAAGTGTATTATTTTCAGTAACAGGAAACCGATGAGTAGGCTATTGTGATTATATCAAACAAAGGCTGTGTGACTGTGAGTTGAACACACGGTTAGGTTGTTTCACCAGTGAGCTGGCTGGTAGTCTATTATTAGCCTATTACTGGGGGAAGTAATATTGCTATGGTTACCTGCAGCTTACAGTAATATACCTTGAGTACTGAAGAGCGCCACTCGCTCCCTGCTTGTACATCCTGACTCCTGTGGCACCTCGGTCTTTTGTGTATGTAGGTCATTGACTATATGATACATACATTTACAGTCTAAGGTGTAGATCAATGGATGAGAAGAGACATTGTTGACGTGGTGCAGTGCGACACTTCCTATTGGTGATTGGGGCGGCACTTTTGTTTTGTTGCCATGGTAGCCTATATAAGACTTGACAGCAACTCCATCATAAAAGCAAGCAGACAAGTTTAAAGCAAACTCCTTTTATCACAGTTATCAAGTTGTTTGGAAATGGAAATTGCACTCAACATTCCATAATTGTCCGCTGGTTTGTACAAGCGACCCAAACTAGAAAAACCAAAACATGCCTCTGCAAAATCAAGTGGATGTTTGCAATGGACATTGACAATGCCAGCACTGATGGCCATAACTACAGAAACTCCAATACTGTTATAGAACAAATGAATGAAGTACAGCTCTGCATCTTCGTTGGGATGATGATCAAGGACGTTAGCTTCTCTAAAAGCAGACTCCCATGGATGCGTAAAAGAAGCACAGGACCCAAAATAAACCCTTGCGGTACAGCACACAGGAAGACAACAGCTATCCGCTTTAACTGACACCGATCTATCTTGCAAGTAGGATGCAAACCACTCGAGCCTTACCCTGAATGCCAACCGCACGGCGGAGGTTCAAAGTGTGGATGGGCAGATCGATACTTTGATGCTCACAAGCTACTCATTTGGAATCGATTCCTTTAAAAAAAACATCAATAATAAAATGATAGAAATACATTATGTGGTGGCGGCATCACTTCCAAACGTTTTTGTATCCTATTTGTGCCAATAAACAGCCCTGAGTTTTTTTTAATCTTGATTTCAAACTGTCCAAAGAAATCCCCCGAACCACATACCAACAGATGAAGCCCAGAGAAAACACAATGAAAAGCAGCGTCAAGCGGCCACACACTTCCACCACCAACTCGTGAGAGAGGGGCAGGAAGGAAACGTAGCGTGGTGCCACTTTTCACCTGTAGATACAAATACAGCAAGAGTGCCACCAATAGTAGAAGTTCCTCTGGAAAAATCACGATCTTTAAGAAAGTGCAAATATGCACCTGTTTTATGCTGTTGGTATTTTCATTTATTTTATTCATATTGATAATTATTTATGGATTTCCTTATTATTTAATGATAGTATATCTGTAAAATACTATATATACACTATTTTGTACACTTTCTAGCACACACATTTGAATTTAATTGTACTCCTATTTGAATTTAGTAATAAATGAGTTATTAATGGCAGGTATGGGTCATGTGATTTACCTCTAAGTGGAATGATAGTTTCGTTTCTTCTAAAGAAACATCATTTAAAAAAACACAAACCCATTCAAAAAAATGATCGGTATTGGTATCATTAAAATAAAAACAAAAAGCATCTGTATCATGTCGAGTTTTTTAAACTAACCAAAGAAGTATGACGGTTGACTCTGTTAAAGGCAGCGAGGGCTAACAGAATGAAGATGAAATGACTTCCAGACTCTAAAGAGAAGGCTTGAGAAGCTTAGTTGTGAGAATATGTTTTTTACCAGAATCCTAAAAAAGTGATTGAGTAGGTTAGTTTTATTGTTTTAATTAAAGATTTTATCACTGCATGTTTGAAGTTGAGTTGTTTATTATGAACATGTTACATATTATTAAGTTTCCACGCTTTCCTACTCGGAACTATCGCGCACAAGCAAGACTAACCCCAGCGGAACTTTATTCACTTTCTGATGTATCAAGGGAAATCCTTGCACTCATGTGGTGACACACAGCAGTGTTACCATGGTTACCAAATAATTTGCATTCGAATGCTCCTCACACAGATCAGGAGATCGCTTGACAGGTCACAAACAGCAGATGGATGTAATATCTTTACCTTTTGAATTCAAGCTAAAATCTCATATCTATGTCCGTGTGGTTGGTCTGTTTGCTTTCACATAAAAAAAAGCCTTAACAACTAAAACCATCACAACTCAGTTGAGTCTTCTCTTATTTTTCTTGAATTAAGTTGTACATTTTACCCTATCCCAAAAAACCTCAGCCGGTAGTTTGAAGGTAATCAGGGGACGGAATTGAAACTGGAGTTTAAAAGTCTGGAGCAAACAGGTTCATTTTAATCTGTTTTGATTTAATAAAACTAAACTAAACCCACGTTTAATGAAAGATTCCAAACTAAACCGGTTTAGTCCAAAGCCAGGTTTAAGGTTTGGGTGCAACAGAATGGTAAAATACATCTTTATTCAGTCTGGGTTAACAGTGACTCCTTTAGGTTTACATACATTCTACTCATACAAACTGTGCTGCATAAAAACTAGCACTAATTTAGAATATGTATTCAAAATGGTCAACTGTAGCTTTTAGTCCATATGAAACACTGTATATCCAAGCAACCACGTCTTTGGTATATTTCTATATAGTCCATTCTAAAATGTCATGCATTTTAAACCTGCCACTGACGTCATCCTCCTGTTGGACTTTCTAAAATACTTTACAGTGTATCTGATCTGTGAATTCTCTCTGCTGCTGCTCATCCTCCGTCTATTCCCCCTTTTCAAAACCCCGAATTCCATATGATTGGGTAATAATAATACTTTGTGTCACCATTATTCTAACTGGTATTTCTGTTTTTTGTCTTATTACTGACCCACACAGTCACCATGAGGACCAAGGCCATCCTAGTTCTGACTTTAGTCACGTTAATTCTCCTGGTTCGGGCATCTTCTGCTGCTAATCAAACGGACACCAGCAACACCACGGCTTTCCCAATGAGCACGGCAGCGTCTACTGAAGCTCCGAGTAATAAACTGGCTCCTTCATCCGACCACACTCCCATGACAACAGGGAAAAAGGTCTCCAAACAGAGAGATGGCACCTCTGCGTCATCATCTACAGGGGCATCACGTCTCACAACAACCAGCCAACCTGACCAATTTACCTCTTCAGCGAAGACCACAAACACAACTGTTCCCTCCAAATCCAATAGGTACAAGTTCATCATTTTTGGGATTCTGTTGGCCATCGTGGTGCTGATGCTGTTTGTGGGATGCCTCCACTACATGAGAGACCGGCCCTCAGGGCAGGAACGCTCTGTTCCCAGGCTCCTACTGGGTGTGAGGGAGAGGCTGAGGATGGGGCTTCGCCTCTGGCCAGGGGGGAAGAGGGGGGAGGAGGATGATGAGGAGGCAGAGCGAAGACAGAGAGAGGAAGAAGGACAGAGGAGAGACGACGGGGGAGAAGGAGGTAGTCGTGGAGCGAGGAATAAAGAAAAGGGGGAACACAATGAGGAAGACAGCGATTCTTCCGGCGACTACTCCAGTATGGAGGGGGACAACCTGAGGGAGAGGGCGCTGGGCAGACAGGACGAAGAGGAGAGGAAGCAGAGCGGCAACGAGGACGGGGAGGAAACGAGTAGTGCAAGCGAGGGAGGGCAAAGTGGTGCGGTAGGAGAGAGCAGTGGAGCTAAAAAGGGAAGCTCAGAGGAGATAGCATTAGTCAGCTCTCCGCAGGAAGATGTCAAAAAGGCCGATTTGTGTGACGTCACTGTCCTGTAGGGATGAAAAGCATGACTGGAAGAAGGAGGAAGAGATGCCAGGATTACAAGTGGGAGTGAATTTGGAGCATGATCACGCGACGCTTTTAAATGTGTGGTTTCAGGGAAGATTCTGCATGCTGCGTGGTCTTCTTCATGTATTTGAACGGTGGGCCAAACATATAATAGTGATAAACTATTTATGTATGTTCATTTTTCTCAGTCAGAAATTGTTGTCAACCAGTAATTCTTTAAACTTTCTAATGCATGGAGAATCCAGTCAGTGAGTGTTTGATGATCTTCAAATGAACCTTCAAATAAACTGTTAAAGTATCTTCTGATGTCTGATGATGTTAGTTGTCTTCTGTTGCAAATGAATAGCAGGTTTAGTCAAACTGTAGTCATTAGAATGTTTTAATCAACACATGTTCCTCAGTGAATTGTTAAGATATACTCCATTTATTTGGGTATGTAATTTCAGACAAGAGTTAGGAAAAAATGGGCTTAGCACTGAAGAGGTTCATCCTTCATTTATTCAGTTACTACGCCATTAGCTATAAATATATGTCCTCAATTAATCAGTAAAAAGTTGCCTGTGTGTTTTCTTTGAATCTGAAGAAAAGGTCAGTCTTTTGAAAAATATTCAATCCTTCTTCGAGACTGATCAATCATCTGAGTTTGAATCAATTTGGTTTTTGTTGCTTTTCCTGGTTTACCTGGTGGCGCCCCAATGAGTGTATTAAAGTGAAATAATTTGATTAAAGCAGTTGATTGATATGGTGGAGAGGACGTGTAGGAAAAGCATGTTGCAGATGATTTTCTATCATATTTTACACATATGACTGGCTGCATTTCATATTTCAAACACATAAGTATTGATCATTTCTTATTACTATTAATAATGGGGTTTTTGTGGCTCAAGGGCTCAAGGAGGGTGCGCCCTCTATGGGCCAGCTATTGGTGTTCGTGCTCTTCCAGGTGAACTACCAGTGCACCCCAAATTTTCCTTTCTATTCCAGCTGGCACATTATGTATATACACACACACATACACACGCACACACACACACACACACACACACGTAAGCATAACAAAATGACCACCAGTGACATTACATCACAGCTGGAAATGTACAAGATATTTATTCATTTGTTATTGTGAAAAGAGAAACAATAGATTTTATGTTAAAAAATAGCTCCATTTAAGTGTATGCACTTTACTAAAACAGGAATTACAAAATGAGAAGGTTTATGCATAGAATTATTATTGATTAATATTAAGTTATTTTGCAAACTTAAGCAAACATATATTTACTGTACATATACATTACATTGTTCATTTCAATTTCTCTTTCTGGGTCCTCTCATTCAATTTGGGTTCCTCAACCTCCACGTGTTTTTCTGGCCAGTGGGTCTGAAACCTACTGGCGCCTAGACCACTTTAACTGGCCCACTCTCCAAATGTTATCAGTGTTATTATCAGCTATTATTACCAACCAACATGGACCCAGCTATTATGGGTAATTAATATTACCCATTTAATTTGTAATATTGCAGATTGCATAGACGTTTACCAGTATCAGACAGAATTGTCGCCTCGTGGAGTGGGCGGATTCAAAGGCAACGTAGCTAGACGCTGCATGTCTGAGTTCTGATGCACAGTGCGTTGGCGTATTGTCACATTATTGTTAGCCTGACATGTTGTGGTGCTGAACTCGTGTATTTGCCTTTTACACAGGGTCAGAATGAGAGCATACCTATACTTATTATTCTGTCAAGAAACCTTCGTGCCTCCCCAAATCCTTTTACCTGTAATGTTAGCTAGCTAACGGTAACCTAACATGAATAACATCAAACAATAATAACGCAGACTCATTTTTCCCCCCCGAACCCCGCCGTGTCTTCTTAACGGCTACCCCAACAAACGGGACGTCCCCCAAACGTTTATGGGACGCTCATGACCTTCCCCATTACTGGGACGTAAAAGACGTCCGCAACAAGTTCTCGTTTGGTCCTTGCGCGACGTTATGAGACGTAAATCGAACCTTCTGGGAACGTTCCCATTTGGTCCCTTGGATAACGTTCTCATTTGGTCCTTAAAAAACATACTAATAACGTCCCGTTTTGGTCCCTCATAACGTTATAATGGGGACGCTACAGTCTCGGCCTTCAGGAATAAGGTAGTCCTATCACTTCCCACACTGCTTTGACAAAACATTTAGAAACCACAGAGCATAATTTAAGTTTATCTTTTGTTATGACATTAAACATTAAACAAAATTAAACTAAGTGCAGATTTTCTTTGATTTTACTTTTTTACAAGAGTGCAGTACTACATTCTGCCAAAACTTAAATTATCCTTTAAAAAGTAACTTTAGCTTCCTTAGCTGCTTTGTCATCCTTTCCAAGTACCAAGAGAATATGCAGAGAAAAAAATATAAATCTATTTTTAAAACTTACATTACTACTCACTCCTTTTGCTTTGGTTGACCTCTAAATGCAATGTCTGCTAAATTTGACATTTGGGTAACACAATGTGCCTCTTAGTAGACCTTAGTTATTATATTGTATATTTATTACATATTTATTGTATAGTGCAAGGTTAGAATGAGGTATTTTACCATTCATTTCATGAATCTGATAATTAATTCTTAGTCCAGTTAGTCGAGTTAGGCAAAATAAAATCTATTGGCTGTACATATTCAAAATCTGAAATTATAAATTACTTTCAAAAGAGTTGACGGTTTCCTAGTGACGTACTCCTAAAGCCCTTTGAGGCAAACTGTGATTTTTGAAATTGGGCTATATAAATAAAATTGAATTGAATTAGACATCAGCCTTCCCTTCAATCAACAGATAGATGCTTGGGCTGAAGAAGAGGCACTATACATTTGAATTCTACTGACCTGGTGGGAGGACAAACATTTTGGTTCAAGTGTAGAATTATCAGATTCAAACTGTAACAAGTGTTTTAGTAGATGAAGCAAACATTTCATAACTTTACATCTGTGGGCACGTCCTCTGGAATGTCTCGTGGTGCAAAAGCAAGTTGAGAAACTGCTCAATATTGGTGGAGTTTTGTGTTCTCCAAGTTAATTCCAATTACATCAGTTTCTGCATATCAGTTCACCCACACCTGTCACCAATCCATCTAACCCACACAGACAGATAATCACAGATGCAGATAACCGGAGGTAAACCACTACAGCATGCATTGTGCTGGGTTGGGGAAGAGGAATAGTACGGAAAACTGGTTGACTCAGGGTTTTTTACTGACCCTGGTCATACGGGAGTTGAGGTCAACAGTGGAAGGAGGAACCAAGTACCTGGAGAAAACAGGGTGAGGTTTGCACTGAGAAACTGAGAAAACTATCGTCAAAGTTAATTTAGATAATTTATCACTCTCAGTCCATCTCTGGGGAGAAGGAGGGGGGGTTGTGATGCAATTTTCAATATGCAAGAATGTTTGTTGCTTTGCATCGATGACACACTGTGTCCTTGTTCTGATTCGTTAATGTTATTAATAAAAATTAAACATGACAATTAACTTACGTTTTGTTGTTATTCGATAACAGCTAATCAATTCAACCAATCCGTTCAGTCTTGTATATAGTCTAATCAGTTTAATATTTAGCATTGTTAACTGTTAACTTTAGCTAACAGTTAAAGTTAACAGTAATTAGTAATGGTAATTAGTCAGCAAGTTTTTGGGGAGTGTGTTTTCCTTTAATTTTTAAACAAGTAAGTATATAAAGTACCCCATAAGTTGCCAAACTAATTTAGTTAGTTAAGTCATTTTATTAATTAAGTGGTGAATATATCCATGGTACATCGCGAATAATATTAATATAACGTTACCTTAACAATACGTATTGAACGTACGAATATACATAACTAAGCTAGCGTTAGCTTAGTTGTATCATATACGTAGTTGTACATTAGCTAGCTAAGTAAATTAGCATACGTACATTAGCTCACAATGTTAGCTTGGCTACCTATGGGATAATTATGATCAAACATGACTTTACAATGTTTGATTACGTACAGCAAATGTGACCTTCACATATTTGTTAAAATGAATCCTTAATCAGGCGAACAGCGCGCCAGAATTGAGTTATCATTACTACTCCCATTTGGCTCCAGTTTCCATTTTCCATGATTGAGGGAACAGAAGGAAGTAACGTTACCTAACATAGCTTAGCCGTCGCAATAAACACTCCAAGGGCTTTTAAAAAAAAAGACAGTCAGGTTCATGATTTGTCATCACTGTATAATCGATTGACATTCTTGTAAATCGTCAACTGTCGTGCTAAAGTATCAGGTTAGGTGTCGCAGAGTCTGTTACCGTGGTAACTGATGCAGAGCTTAACCCTTATGCATTAGGGACACTTTTGGCTTTTTAATTCTTTGATCATTTTAGCTGTGTCAAAGCAAGTGTGATGTTTTTGATATATACAAACACCAAGTTTTAGCCAAAAAATAGTATTGCATTAAACTGTAAACTTTGTCCAAGATGTCATCGCGACAGGCAAGTCTACAATAACTTATCATCATAACGATTCTTACTTAGACTGTAACTCAATGCCTACAATTTAAGTTTTATTATTTATTTGCTGTAGAGACACCAATACAATTCCCTTTCAAGTAACTGCATGACACCGACAATGTGGGCACAAAAGAGAAAGGGCAAAGACATAGAATCCCACACCCCTGAAAAATCAGCCAGAGAAATTTCTGGTGGCACTCATGTAGTTGCTGACATCAACTTACCTGGACAAAACACTACATTTTATGAGGACAGACCAAAAATGGTATTACATACAGAAACGGATGACAATGAGGATGTTGCTAGGCCAACACTGAGAGAAGAGTTGTTAGAGTGGGCCTCTACCTTTTGCGTAACACATAACGCACTGGATGCTCTGCTTAAAGTACTGCAGCGACAGGGCCATGAGGAGCTCCCTCCACTGCCAGAACCCTTTTTGATACAAGCAGAAAATCGAAGGTAAAAACAGTAGTCGGTGTGGAGACCATAACATACAATGTGGCTGACCAACTCTCTCTGCACCTTATTAAATATCCCCCAGAATCAACACAAGACCTACAATCAATTAATGTTTCCCTGAATATCGATGGGAAACCAACTAGAGCTAGCTACTGTTAGCCGTTCCCTGGCAGCTCCCGAGCAGCCGGGAATCCAGGGCGGCTGGGTGACCGTCCGAAAGAAGCATAGCCCTAGGCCGAGGCCCACAGTTCACCACCAACCCGTTCCCATTTCCAACAGGTTCTCCCCACTCAGCGACGCACCCACTGAGAAACCAACTCTGATCATTGGCAGCTCCATTTTGAGAAACGTGAAGTTAGCGACACCAGCGACCATAGTTAAATGTGTTCCTGGGGCCAGAGCGTGCGACATTGAATCATATTTGAAACTGCTGGCTAAAGATAAACGTAAATACAGTAAGATTGTTATTCACGTTGGCAGTAATGACACCCGATTACGCCAATCGGAGGTCATTAAAATAATGTTGAGTCGGTGCGTACATATGCAAAGACGATGTCGGACTCCGTAGTTTTCTCTGGGCCCCTGCCAAATCTGACCAGTGATGACATGTTTAGCCGCATGTCTTCATTCAGTCGCTGGCTGTCGAGGTGGTGTCCAGCAAACGATGTGGGCTTCGTAGATAATTGGCGGACTTTCTGGGGAAGACCTGGTCTGATTAGGAGAGACGGCATTCATCCAACTTTGGATGGTGCAGCTCTCATATCTACAAATCTGGCCGAGTTTATTAGTGGACCTAAACCATGACAACCCAGAGTTGAGACCAGGAGGCAGAGTTGCAGTCCTACACGCTTCTCTGCGCTTCCAGAGCAGCTACCCACCCATAATCCCATAATGACGGTGTCTGCCCCCCGGCCACTGAAATTTATAAAATCAAAAGCTAACAGAAGAGGAGTTATACATAATAATTTAACAAAAATTACCACAGCAGAAATAGCACCTCAAAATAAGAGAATTAAATGTGGACTCCTAAACATCAGATCTCTGTCATCTAAAGCTGTACTAGTAAATGATCTGATATCAGATTATCACATTGATTTATTTTGTCTCACTGAAACCTGGCTGGGTCATGAAGAATATGTTAGCCTAAATGAATCCACTCCGCCCAGTCATATTAATACTCACATTCCTCGAGGCACAGGCCGAGGAGGTGGAGTTGCAGCCATCTTCGACTCAAGCCTATTAATCAACCCTAAACCTAAACTAAATTATAACTCATTCGAAAGACTTGTTCTAAGTCTTTCGCATCCAACCTGGAAAACATGACAGCCAATCCTATTTGTTATAGTGTACCGCGCTCCTGGTCCTTATTCAGAGTTTTTATCTGAATTCTCAGAATTTCTATCAGGTTTAGTCCTTAAAACAGATAAAGCAATTATTGTAGGTGATTTTAATATTCATGTGGGCATTGAAAATGATAGCCTTAGTACTGCGTTTATCTCATTATTAGACTCGATTGGCTTCTTTCAGTGTGTACATAAACCCACTCACTGTTTTGGCCACACCCTCGTCCTTGTTCTGTTATACGGCATTGAAATTGAACATCTAACAGTCTTTCCACAGAATCCTTCACTATCAGACCATTATTTAATAACTTTTGAACTCCTATTACTGGAGTACACACCAGTAGTCAAATACTACTACAGTAGATGTTTATCTGATAGTGCTGTAGCTAAATTTAAGGAAGAAATTCCATCTGAATTTAACTCAATGCTATGTCTTAACATAACAGAGGACTCTTATGCAAATTTCAATCCGTCCCAAATTGATCATCTTGTTGATAGTGCTGCAGGTTCACTGGGAATGACACTTGATTCTGTTGCTCCTCTTAAAAAGAAGATATTAAAACAAAAAAGGGTAGCTCCATGGTATAACTCTGAAACCCGCAAATTAAAGCAAACATCACGAAAACTTGAAAGGAAATGGCGTTCCGACTATCTAGGAGAATCTTGTTTAGCCTGGCAAGATAGTCTTGTAATATATAAGAAGGCCCTCCGTAATGCCAGAGCAGCCTACTATTCATCACTAATAGAAGAAAATAAGAACAACCCCAGGTTTCTTTTCAGCACTGTAGCCAGGCTGACAGAGAGCCACAGCTCCATTGAGCCATGTATTCCTGTAGCCCTCAGCAGTAACGACTTCATGAGCTTCTTTAATGATAAAATTTTGACTATTAGAGAGAAAATCACGTCCTGCCCTCAGCTGGTGCCAACCGATTTTCAAGCATAGAGGCGTTGGAGGGAGCTGTGAAACCTGATGTGTACTTGGACTGCTTCTCTCCTGTTGTCTCCTTCCACCTTATTCAACTAACGTCGACAATTTCTTCATCTAAGTCTTCGACCTGTCTCTTAGACCCAATTCCAACTAGGCTGCTTAAAGATGTTCTACCATTAGTTAGTACGTCTTTTGTAGATATGATCAATCTGTCTTTACTGACAGGTTATGTACCTCAGTCTTTTAAAGTAGCTGTTATTAAACCTCTCCTTAAAAAGCCCACACTCGATCCAGGGGTTTTAGCCAACTATAGACCTATATCTAACCTTCCCTTTATCTCTAAGATCCTTGAAAAAACTTTTGCTAATCAGTTATGTGAATTTCTAAATAAAAATAGTATATTTGAGGATTTCCAGTCAGGTTTTAGAGTGCATCATAGCACAGAAACAGCACTGGTGAAAATTACAAATGACCTTTTAATTGCATCAGACAATGGACTTGTCTCTGTACTTGTCTTGTTAGATCTTAGTGCTGCATTCGATACCATTGACCATCAAATTCTATTACAGAGACTGGAACATTTAATTGGAATTAAAGCAACCGCGTTAAGCTGGTTTAAATCCTGTCTATCAGACCGATCTCAGTTTGTATATGTTAACGATGAATCATCCAATCACACCAAAGTTAGTCACGGAGTTCCGCAAGGTTCTGTGCTTGGACCACTTCTATTTACTTTATATATGCTTCCTTTGGGCAATATTATTAGAAAGCACTCCATAAAGTTTCATTGTTATGCAGATGATACCCAATTATATTTATCGATTAAGCCGGATGAAACTGATCAGTCAGTTAAACTTCAATTATGCCTTAAGGACATAAAAACCTGGATGACCAGAAATTTTCTGATGTTAAACTCGGAGAAAACTGAAGTTATTGTACTTGGCCCAGAACGCCTCCGAGACTCACTGTCGGCAGATATATTTGCTCTAGAGGGCACTGCCCTGACCTCCAGCACCTCTGTGAGGAACCTAGGAGTTATCTTTGATCAGGATCTATCCTTCAACTCCCACATGAAGCAAACCTCACGGACTGCCTTTTTTCACCTACGTAACATTGCAAAAATCAGGCACTTCCTGTCTCGAAATGAGGCAGAAAAATTAATGCATTGCATTTGTTACTTCAAGGCTCGATTACTGCAATTCCATATTATCAGCCAGCCCGAAAAAGCCCCTTAAGATTTTCCAGTTGATTCAGAATGCTGCAGCACGTGTACTGACAGGAACTAGGAAAAGAGATCATATTTCTCCAATATTATCTTCTCTGCACTGGCTCCCTGTGAAATCCAGAATAGAATTTAAAATCCTTCTCCTCACCTACAAAGCTCTTAATGGTCAGGCACC
>WNGW01000157.1:0-31740 GCA_011952105.1 Coreoperca whiteheadi
AAAATCTGTATAATAGCACGCATGTCCTTAAATAGCTGAACATTTTGAAGAAGTACAAAGTGAGTTTGTTGAAGAGGAAAGAGAAACAGACAGACAGACGGATGGACAGAGTGAGAATGAGAGACAGACAAAGAGAGAAGAGGTAGATTTGAATTGTGAATTAAAAATGAAACAGCTCAAGGTTTGAATGTATTAACAGTTAACAAGGACAGAGATCATAACTCCAAAAAATAGATCAACAATCCACCAAATCAGAAGAGATGAACAAATTGATGGAGCAGCATCAACTGTATGTAACTCTGTAGCCTGAGAATGCTCAGAGACAGAAGGAACCCTCTTAAACAGCGGTGCCCACACTTTTTTGGCTTGTGAGCTATGTATAAAATGACCAAGTCAAAATGATCTACCTACTATAAAAATACAAAACATATATTTATTTATGAATATTTTAAGAATTATTTATATGCACAATATATGTTGGTGTAGCTTACTACATGAACCCATATTGCACAATACAACTCTATACATTTTTGTCATAACCTTACTCTGATGACTTGCGCTGAATAGAATCAGCCAGTGATGCATAGTCCGTACAGTGGCTGCTGATAGCCAGCCTCAAGCACACTTACAAATGACCATCAGGCATCGTGGAAGGTACTTGGACTTAATGATGTTCATGTGGGAAAAGGCTGACTCACTTACATAAGTGGAGCCGAATAATGCAGTCAAGGAGTTAGCACATTTTCTCATGTTGGGGTACTTTTCCTCTGTGAGTAAGTTCCAGAACTGTCCATGAGCTCTGGAGTTCAGCTGAATGTTGGCTTGTAGTGTCAAAATCTCGTCCTCACTCCAGAAGAGTTCAGGTGAAACAGTGTTGCAATTTTTGATGTGAGTGAAACAACCTTAGCATCTTCCTGAAAAGGGTAGCACATGAATGTAGCAATTAGCTCGAGTAAAGCAAAGTTGAAAGCGTTTGTTACACTCTGACAGATAATTGTCAATCTGCTATGTGTAGCATGCATTGTCAAGTTGCACACATGACTTCCTGTGCGTCTCCAGCTCTGACACGAGGATCTGGAAATTTGCCAAATAATGGCGCTGTAGCTTTGAGGAGAAATGTTGCATTTTTCGTTTGAAAGCATTAACTGAGCTGATCATATTGATCACGGATTTGTCTTTTCCTTGCAGCTCTAGGTTAAGGTCATTCAACAGTTTGGTCACATCGGTTAAAAATGCCAAGTCTAGCAGGCACTGATGTTCATTTAGTTGGTTGTATTCTGCGTGTTTAGCTACACAGAAAAACTCCTTAATGTCCAGAAAGAGCTCTTGAAATCTTTGCAGGAATTTCCCTCGACTAAGCCATCTTACGTCAGTGTGCAATAACAACTCAGAGTGGTCACAGTCGGCATTCTCCAGATGCGCATGGAATAGCTGTCTTTGAAGAGATCTGGCGTGAACAAAACAGGCAATCTTTGTAGCCACATCCATTATAATAATAATAATAATGCACTTTATTTAACGGCACCTTTCAAAACACCCAAGGTCACCTTACAGGTAAACAAGCAAAAACAATACACATTACATTATATCAACACAACTTAAAACACACATACATCGTAGAGATAGATCCTGTAGATTCATCCTCTACAACATCAGGAAAAATCAAACCTTTCCTATCTGAGCAGTCTACACAAGTCCTAGTCCAGGCACTTGTCTTGTCCAAACTGGACTATTGCAACGCGCTGCTGGCCGGACTCCCTGCTTGCACAACAAAACCTCTGCAGATGATCCAAAACGTGGCGGCAACAGTGTTCTTCAATGAACCGAAGAGAGCGCATGTAACTCCTCTCTTCATCAGGTTACACTGGATCAGTACAGAGCGATGCTCTTGGCCTACAAGACCACCACTGTTTCTGCACCATCATATCTTCGCTTGTTAATACAGACCTATGTTCCTGCCAGGTCCCTGCGCTCTGCAAACGAACAACATCTGGTGGTACCATGCCAAAAAGGAACAAAATCACTCTCGCGCACCTTCTCTGGATCCGTTCAACATTGGTGGAATGATCTGCCTGCTTCTACAAGATCAGCAGATTCTGTAGCCACCTTTAAAAAGTACTTGAAAACGCATCTCTTCCGTCAACACCTAACTGACACTAACTTCTTCTTCCTTTGTACCTCTTTTAAAAAAAACAAAAACTCATTCTTATCCTTAGCTTTGTATACTGTGCTGGGCTTTAATCAGACTACTTTTTTTGATGCACTTATGATTTTTGTTACAATTGCTTCCATTGACTTCTTCATATGTAAGTTGCTCTGGATAAAAGCATCTGCTAAATGACCAAATGAGATAGTATAATAACTAATAAATCATAAAAAAAGCCTGTGTAAAAAGGTAGGTCTTAAGACGGGATTTAAAAGTATCCAGACTGTCAATAGTATGGCTATTGAGAGGGAGAGAGGCCACATGGCAAGTTGTTGCTCCCATGGTAGTTAAGCGTATACGTGGTGTTACATGCTGCCGAGGAAGGAGGACCCAAATGCAGATACCGCTTGGGGAGTGAAGTCTTTTATTGGTGCAACCCAGCGAGGACACAGGCGAAGTCAGAAAAGCAGGCAGGAACACAGGAAACAGAGGAGTACAACAGAAATCCACGACGAGCAGGAACACGGATCAGGGAAATGTGGGCGCAAACGCATCAGAAGATCAGTAAGATATGGAGGAGCGAGACTGTGAAGTGCCTTGAATGTGGGAAGCAGGATTTTGAAGTCAATTCGATATTTCACTGGTAGCAAGTGAATTCACTGGAGAGTTGGTGAAATGTGCATAATAGAAGGGGTTCTAGTAAGAACACGAGCTGCAGAGTTCGGAACCAACTGAAGTTTGTAGAGAAGTTTGGAAGGAATACCAGTAAGAAGAGCGTTGCAGTAGTCTATACGTGAAGTAACCAGTGCATGGATGAGAATTGCAGTATTGTTCATTGAAAGGGAGAGATGAAAGCGATTCATATTACGCAGATGAAAATATGCAATACGTGTAGTAATATTAATATGGGCTTCAAATGAAAGTGTGCTATCCAGAATAACACCCAAACTCCTAACCTGTAGAGAGGGATAAATGGGATGTTGATCGATGTCCAAGGAAATACAGTCAGATTTTGTCAAAGCAGATTTTGTTCCTACAAGTAGGACCTTGTTTTTATTACTATTAAGCTTAAGAAAGTTAGCTGACAGCCAGTCTTTAATATCAGCTAAACAGCGGGACAAATAAGGTGGAGGACAAGAGTCATAGGGTTTGGAAGACAGGTAGAGCTGGGTGTCATCGGTGTAGCAGTGAAAGTGAATGCCATATTTCCTGAAAATGTGACCAAGTGGGAGGAGATAGATAATAAATAAAAGTGGGCCCAAAAGAGAACCCTGAGGAACACCGAAAGTGACTGTAGATTATCTCGATCGGAAATGTTTGAATTGGAAAATCGGATTATTGCTTTCATGTTGAGCATTTTTGCGCATAACTTTATGCAATGGTAATTGAGAAAGTCTGGGAAAGCATCGTCCTCCCTGCACTTTGCAATAAACCCTTTCAAGCGGCCAACTATCGCGGGGGCTCCGTCCGTGGTGATGGACACCAATTTGGGAGCTGGGTTTTCTTGATAAAGTTTTTGAAAGACTGAAATATGGCCACTCCTCGCGTGTGCTCTTTCATGGGCACTGTAACCTTTTTTTTTTCAATTCAATTTTATTTATATAGCCCAATATCACAAATCACATTTGCCTCAAAGGGCTTTACAATCTGTATAACATACGACACCCTCTGTCCTTAGACCCTCGATTCCAATAAGGAAAAACTACCCAAAAAAACCCTTTTAAGGAAAAAAAAATTATAGAAACTGTCATGTTATCACACAGGTCGTTTGTGAACCCAGGGAAGTAGACTCGGAATGAGAGAGTTGGTAGGATGCAAGGCTTGTTTTATTGATAATCTTGTGGAATGGTGAGGTCGGGGGAAGTTGCGGGGAGTTGAGTGTCCGTGATGACTTGCTTGGCGTGGCATGGTGTGGCGTGGCAGGAGGAGAGAAATCGGCAGGTCTTTGGGTAGACCGGAGGAGGGCGCGGAAGGCAAGCAGGTAGGAGTCAGAGACCTGAACAAGCAAAAACAAGGTAAATCCTACTAGACTAGGGTTACACAATAGTCACTAGTTTCCTTTTAGATAGCCGATATGTTACCATAGAGGTTAACTAATGATCTGGCGGAGTCTGGAAGGAAGAGCTGGGATATAGCAACAGTAGAGTCAGTTGAGGAATGGAGATCAGGTGTGGAGCCTGCTGCAGAGGCACGGGTAATCAGCAGAGGACCAGGTCAGCTGTGCCACTCTCAAGACTGATACACACACCGACACATACACATACACAGAGAGATAGAGAGGAGAGGTAGAGAGAGACACCAGGAAACTAGCAGGATAATGACAGAAACCTCAGGAAGAGCAACAGAGGAGGGATCCCTCTCCCAGGAATGACAGACATGCAATAGATGTCATAAGTACAGAATAGATTCATAGCAGAAAATCATAGAACATACAATTATGTTGACAATGGCAAAAATGTAGTGTATATATAATTATGATGAAAAGTGTAGGCTGTAAAACATAAGGGAAAAGGATGGGTCGGTCCAGACGGACAGCCGAGCAGCTACAGGTAGAGCCCAATGAGCAGGACCTGAGCCACTCATCCCCTGCACCATAGACACAGCAGCACTGCCCCAGCTGGTCACCTTAGTCACAGATCCAGATACATCTCCGGAAGGCTGAAATACCTGCTGAAAGTGACAGTAAGAGAGAAGAGAGGGATGAGAAAGCACAAAACTCCGGGAGAAAGAAGAAGTAAAGTTAGTAACATGCATTTATGGGATGAGAATGCATATGGTTGGAGAGGGAAAGGAGGAGATAGGTGCATCATGAGAAGTCCCCCGGCAATCTAGGCCTATAGCAGCATAACTAAGGGATGGTTCAGGACTCACCTGAGCCAGCCCTAACTATAAGCTTTATCAAAGAGGAAAGTCTTTATCCTACTCTTAAATGTGGAGATGGTATCTGCCTCGCGAACCTGAACTGGGATCTTGATTCCACAGCAGAGGAGCTTGATAGCTGAAGGCTCTGGTTCCCATTCTACTTTTGGAGACTCTAGGAACCACAAGTAACCCTGCATTCTGAGAGTGCAGTGTTTTGTGGGGTAATAAGGTAATCCTACTATGAGCTTTGTAAGATACGATGGTGACTGATCATTTAGAGCTTTGTAGGTGAGGAGGAGGATTTTAAATTCTATTCTGGATTTTACAGGGAGCCAGTGCAGAGAAGCTAATATTGGAGAAATATGATCTCTTTTCTTAGGTCCTGTCAGTACATGTGCCGCAGCGTTCTGAATCAACTGGAGAATCTTAAGGGACTTTTTCGGGCTGCCTGATAATATGGAATTGGAGAAATCCAGCCTTGAAGTAACAAATGCATGGATTAATTTTTCTGCATCATTTTGAGACAGGAAGTGCCTGAATTTTGCAATGTTACGTAGGTGAAAAAAGGCAGTCCTAGAAGTTTGCTTCATGTGGGAGTTGAAGGATAGATCCTGATCCATAATAACTCCGAGGTTCCTCACAGAGGTGCTGGAGGCCAGGGCAGTGTCATCTAGAGCAACAATATCTGCCGACAATGAGTCTCGGAGGCATTCGGGGCCATGTACAATAACTTCAGTTTTGTCAGAGTTTAACATCAGAAAATTGCTGGTTCATCCAGGTTTTTATGTCCTGGCATGCTTGAAGTTTAACTAACTGATCAGTTTCATCCGGCTTAATCGATAAATATAATCGGGTATCATCCACATAACAATGAAACTTTATGGAGTGTTTCCTAACAATTTTGCCCAAAGGAAGCATATATAATGTTAATAGCTTAACACAGTTCCTTTAATTTCGATTAGATTCTGTAACAGGATTTGATGGTCACTAGTATTGAATGCAGCACTAAGATCTAACAAGACAAGTACAGAGACAAGTCCACTATCTGATGCAACTAAAAGGTCATTTGTAATCTTCACCAGTGCTGTTTCTGTGCTATGATGCATTCTAAAACCTGACTGAAAATCCTCAAGTATATTATTGCTAAGTATACTATTGCTATAGTATACTATGGCTTTTTAAGGAGAGGTTTAATTACAGCTACTTTAAAAGACTGTGGTACATAGCCTGTTAATAAAGACAGATTGATCATTTCTAGTAAAGAAGTGCTAACTAGGAGTAAAACATCTTTAAGCTGCCAGTTGGAATGGGGTCTAAGGGTGCTTTCACACCTTCCAAAACGATAGTTCGGATGAATCGTACTAGAGTTTGTTTGCCCCTTTGGTGCAGTTCGTTTGGTCAGGTGTGAAAGCAGCAATTGTACTCTGGTGCGCACCAAAAGCGTACCAAACAAGTGTACCGAGACCTCCTTGAAGAGGTGGTCTCAGAATGCTTTCAAACGAACTCTGAACGCAAACTGACCTCGAACCGACCTCGAACCGACCTAAATGCAAAAAATACTGATAATTGTTGAACTAAAACAGCTGCTGTAATCATATTTTCGGAAGATGAGCATTTGAGAGTTAAGAAAAATGTATGCACGCCTCCGCTTGAAGTGACGAGGGATGCGTGTTTGCATTAGAACATTGTTTTTAAGCCGCATCGGCGCTTCATTATAGAAATGTATTGTTTGCATATTGTGGTGTGTACAAACAATGTAATAGATTATGGCCAGGGACAAAACCAGCCCGTGCAGTCGTCTCTCTATAGTTGTCTCTGTGTTGTTTGCTGGCTTCTCCCCTTCTGTTGGAATTTTCCTGCACGTAAATTGTGACCAATCGAAAGGCAGTTTAGGAAATACGCCATGGCCAATGAGTGATGTGGATGTTGTCATGTGACTGCATTTTAGTTTGTTTCAACTGGTTCGGACCAAATAAATCAGTGTGGTGTGAAAAGGAACCAAAAAAGCAGAAGAATGCTACAATGTATAATTGTAGGTGTGAGGTGTGAAAGCACCCTAAGAGACTAATTGATGGCTTAGATGAAGAAATTGTCAAGTTTAGTTGAATAAGGTTGACAGGAGTGAAGTAGTCAAAGTATACATAAGGTTTCACAGCTCTTTCTAAGGTTTATATGTTTTGAGAAAGTGCTGTACCAGTTGAATTTAGTCTTTGATAGTTTAATTTGTATCATTGAAGAAGGTCATAAAGTCGTTACTACTGAGGTCTTTTGGAATACATGGTTGACTGGAGCTGTGGCTCTCTGTCAGCCTGGCTACAGTGCTGAAAAGGAACCTGGGGTTGTTTTTATTTTCCTCAATTAATGATGAGTAGTAGGTTGCTCTGGCATTATGGAGGACCTTCCTATATATATATATTTTGAGTCTATCTTGCCAGGCTAAACGAGATTCTACCAGATTGTTGGAACGCCATTTCCTTTCAAGTTTTCGTGATGTTTGCTTTAATTTGCGGGTTTGGGGTTTATACCATGGAGCTAACCTTCTTTGTTTTAATAACCTCTTTTTTTTAGAGGGGAAACAGAGTCGAGTGTCTGTCGCAGTAAACCTGCACAATCAATAAGATGATCACTTTGGGACTGACTGAAATTAGCATAAGAGTCCTCTGTTATATTGAGACATAGCATTGAGTTTAATTCAGAAGGAATCACTTCCTTAAATTTAGCTACAGCACTATCAGATAAACATCTAGTGTAGCAATATTTGCCTAGTGGTATGTTGGCTAGTTCAGTGATAGGAGTTCAAAAGTTATTAAATAATGGTCCGATAATGAAGGATTCTGTGGAAAGACTGTAAAATGTTCAATTTCAATGCCATATAACAGAACAAGGTTGAAGGTGTGGCCAAAACAGTGAGTGGGTTTATGTACACTCTGACAGAAGCCAATCAAATCTAATAATGAGATAAACGCAGTACTAAGGCTATCATTTTCAACGTCTACATGAATATTAAAATCACCTACAATAATTACTTTATCTGTTTTAATGACTAAACCTGATAGAAATTCTGAGAATTCAGATAAAAACTCACAAAAAAGACCAGGAGCGTGGTACACTATAACAAATTGAATTGGCTGTCATGTTTTCCAGATTGGGTGTGAAAGACTTAAAACAAGGCTTTGAAATTAGTTATAATTTAGTTCAGGTTTAGGGTTGATTAATAGGCCTGAGTCGAAAATGGTGAAAACGCCATGTCTTCAGCCGGTGCCTTGAGGAATGTGAGAATTAATATGACTGAGCAGAGTGGATTTATTTAGGCTAACATATTCTTCTTTATAGTAAGGCAAAAGAAAAAAACATGGCTTATTGAATGAACCAATCAGCTGATTGGTTCCTTTTTGTCTCACTAAAAGCCTCACAATACTTGTGTATTTGCCTGAGGTAGACCTTCTCAGAGTTTGCAAGGGAATAAAGGGTGGGATTTTAGGAATGAAGAAGAGCAGAGGTGGTAACAGTGTTATTGTTATTTTTTAACAACCATAATGAACATAAAAAAATAAACTTTAATTAGTCGTGATGATCAGGGCTATATTTAGGTGTAACAAAATGGGTCCTAAAGGCCAAATTCAAAAGCAGTGACACTGCCAACTGTAAGCAGGTCACTGCATTTGGAAGTGGTCTTTAAGGCAATTAGCTACTGTACTTAAAATTACCTCTAGGTGTGAAATTAACTCCATCTTTCAAAAATAGCCCAGGACTGTCATGTCTAATGTGAAGGTGCTCTATCATAACACAATTTAAGCTGCGAACAAATGTTGACAAATCTTCTGGCCGTCGAGCTTCACTGGATTGACACCAGCCTTCCACCAGGACCTTTTGGTTCACATACAAAAACATGATCTTCATGCCAGGGTGCTGGAGGTAAAGCTGGTGCAGGTCCTTCTACACTATGTTGACCAGCTTGACACTGCGGATCTTCCCATGTTGTTGCCGCCAAAGTGGATGATGAGGACATCTGATGCTGCTCTTCCTCACGGACTGGTAAAAAAAGGGGAGAAGGACTTTCCACCGCAATCCATCCCAGCCAAACCAACAGACATGGATGTCCAGCATGCTGAGGTTGCTTCCTAGGGTCTCTGCAGCTCTCTTACAAATGATCCACACTGTGATTATCAGAGGAAAATAAATTAGTGTCATAAATGCTTCAGGTAATGAAAAATATAAAGGATGGCTCAGTTTTTAATTTTTTACCATACTATTACATCACGGCTGTAGGAGAAAATGGAAGAAGCGAGTAACACTTAAAAATATAAATGGCAGACAGATAATGTAAAATCAGCTGACTAAAGTCAAGTAGCCACTGGTACTTGTCAGTTTATGCTGTCTGCAGCAGGCACAGTGGAGGCATCACAGGTTGCCATGACCTGAAAGAAATAAACATTTTGTGACAAATATAAAAGTGCTTTTTTTCGTTTGTCGTTAGCAGTACACAAATCAAAGTAGCGGGAATTACAATCTATCTGTAAACTGTTATGCACCAACGCATCCACAATGAAATCGAACTGCACATTTTTAATAGGCTAAAAAAAAGTGGCAATAATTTTCGAGATGGGAGGTGGTGGGGTAGTTGTGTGGGTGTATTTATATTCATAGACTTTCACTTGTTGTGTAGCTCAGGTTTACTGAGTTTTGTTCTGTTGTTTATTTGCTATGTGTCTATCATTCTTTGGATTTCATGGTAGGATTTACTTTTTTTTCCTTGCCTGAACAATGGGTACTAGCAGTAATAGGGCTGACCCACTTGAGTTTATGAACTGGAATTGTGAGGGAATTAATCACCTGCTTAAATGCAATAGAGTTCTAAATCACCTTAAAGCACTGTGACCACGTTCTTTTATTTGCAGGACAAAAATGACTAGAGACATCTTCTATTAAGATGATTTACTTTTCAATTAGAATATCAAAAATGTATGTACATGGATTCTCTCTCTTCAGAAGCCACAGCCTACACACAGGTAGCTGCAGCCCGTCCAAAAGAGAAGTAATAATTTAAGATTATACAAAGTAAATATGAAAATTACTGCTATCTAATTGGTCAGAAAAAGTTGGGGAGGAGGCGTGGCTTTAGACTTCCCCGTTTATTCACAGCCTGGTGACGTCATCTCCTCCACCTTTAAGCAGACAGCGCCTGTGAACATAAACATTGCTCCAAAGGGGTCACAATACCCATTGACTATTACTAAAAGGAATGTTTATGCATCCTAACAACAGTATAACAAATTATTTCACTCTAACAGCACTGAATGCATTGACTTTCTCCAAGAGAACCACCTCTGTTCATCTGACCTCTTTGTGCTTAGAAGGGATTGGGTTGGGCAAATATTCCATTCAAATTTCCACTCAAAGTCTAGGGGCTGTGCCATTCTAATTCACAAAAATATTCCCTTTGTTCTTTCTCAAGTCATCATGGACCACAAAGGTCAATATATTATAGCAACTGGTAACTCTTATCCATTCCTACTCTTGCAAATGAATATTCACCAAACTACGACTGCAATACCTTTATGTATTCATTCTTGGCCCTCATTCCTAACCTCCACACTCACTAATATGGGGTGGGGACCTAAATATGCTTCTTTGCCCCCAGCTTGAGAGATCCTCTAAAAAAATTACTGCTTTCTCAAATTGTACCTTTACTATTAACTCTTTTCTCAGAATCAGAATCAGAAATACTTTAATCCTCGAATGGAAAATCTTTGTAACAGCAGCTCACTATCACGTCAGTGAACACAAGAATGGAAGTACTAAGCAAAAAGTAAAAAATATAATACACTATAATGCAAAAATGTGGTATCACTGCGGCATTTTGATTCCTAAAACACTCTGCGAGGAGCTATTCTTTTTTCGCACATTCATCAATACTATTCATGCATTGACTATTTCTTACTAGACCATAAGCTTCTTCCTTATTCACTAGACTGTTCTTATGAGAGCATTGTTATATCTGATCATGCCCCTGTCATCCTAGAACTGTTGCTACCTCAGTAGCCTCCAAAACATTCTCAATGGCACCTTGACTCAAGTCTTTTAGCAAATGAGGAATTTACTCATTTTATCTGTTCTAACATTGACACATTTATAAAAATCAATATGACCCAGGAGGTAACGTATTCTGTTATTTAGGAATATTTAAAGGCCTATCTCAGGAGCAAGAATGTGATATGGAGTGTGAAAGCGCTTTGAGTAGTCGGAAGACTAGAAAGGCGTTATACAAGTACAGCCCATTTACCATTTACAGGTGGCACCCCAGTCTGGTGCCTCACTGTAACGACAAATAGTCAGAAGAGATATTTTTTTAAAACTAGAAAAACTTTTCGGCATTAAGTGAGACTACCACCTCCGGAATGTCAGACTGAGGCGAGTACAGTATTTTCAAAAGCCACCTGATATCAAAAAAGGAGTTTCTGTTTCTGACAAAGCCAGTCTGGTCAGGCAAAATTATCTGGTGCAACAAGTTTTCAAGTCTGCTAGCTAACAGTTTAGCCAATATCTTGTAGATGCTCAAGGACACTTTGACACGTGGGTCCCCAGGTAGCCAGGATAGAACCGCTGACCTTCCGATTGGTGGATGACTCACTCTTCGACAGCTGTCTCCTCTCTTGTTTACCATTGCCATAGAGCCCCTACCTATTGCTCTACGAGGAAATAAGGCAGTGCAAGGCATAATCTGTAGTGGTCTTGAATAAAATTTGTTCCTGTATGCTGATGACCTTCTTCTGTTCTTAGCTAACCCTCTTGTCTCTCTTCCCTATGCCATATCAATGTTGAAGTCCTTCGGTGCCTTTTACAGAATACAGATTTAACCTCTCTAAAAGTGAATTGATCCCTTTGAACACAGCGACCTTAAACTTATAATACTCAAATTTCCAACTGAAAACAGTTCAACTCGATTCAAATACGTGGGCATCCAAGTCACTCGGAAACACTCTGATTTAATCTAATCTTAGGGTGCAACATGATTTACAACCGGCGGATCTGTAAATTGGCAAATCAAGGCGGCCTCTTGCAAACCTCCTTCTTTGTCTTCTCTTTTGTGTTCCCCTATCCCTTCCCAAAGTATTCAGACTTCTTCTTCTTTTCCTTTCGGCTGTTCCCTTTCAGGGGTTGCCACAGCGAATCATGTGCCTCCATCTAACCCTGTCCTCTGCATCCTCTTCACTCACACCAGTTAACTTCAGGTCCTCTCTCACTACATCCATAAATCTCCTCTTTGGTCTTCCTCTAGACCTCCTGCCTGGCAGCTCCAACCTCAGCATCCTTCTACCAATATATTTGTTAGCTGCTAGCTAACAAATATATTGCGCTCCACGCACTCCCGGTTGGGCCAGAACGGCCGCAGCCGCTTCTCAAAACCACGGTTGGGCCAGAACGGCCGCAGCTGCCCTGTGAACTCCCGGTTGGGCCAGAACGGCCGTGGCCGCAGCAGCACCTCCCAGAGCTCCCGCCACCGCGGCCTCATCCAGTGTCTCTGCCGCCGACACATCCTGAAATCTGCACCAATCACCAAATTGAATTAACAACTCTACAGAGCCAAACTATTGTTCTCACCACTCTGTTAGACCGACGACTCATTTTTTTAATTGGAAGCCCTTCCGCCCCACTGCCAATGGTGAGATGTTTTATACTTTCAGGAGATAAGGAGACAAGTATTTCATAACTATGCATTTGTTTTCTTCCTATCTCTTGTTAAGGTTTGGTTACTGAAATCTTTCATTTGTAGTTTTATTATAAATGTTTCTTAACCTTTTTTATTTTATAACAGTTTTTCAAAGTTACCAAATTTTATGTTGTGAGTAACTCTTGAAAGTGTTTTGATCTGAAATGCTCCAATAGCCTGTGATACAGTTTCGCCACCATTGTTTGAATCCATGATCTGTTTTTGCAGGTAAGAATTCTGTATCATATGCTGGCCACCTCATAAGTCTGGCGTGTCTCTCAATAGTTTTGTTTTTAAGTATCTTTGTTCCATATTTCCAGGGGTACTGTTATCCAGCTGGGCAACAAAGATGTATGTAGATATTTTTTAATGAGAGGCTGATCTCCGAGCACTGATTGGAGGGGTGTCTTGAAATAAACTTGGTCTATCGCTTTCCATTTAGCCTCATATTCTAATTCACACCAGCCCATCAGTATCCGCAGTTGGGCTGCCCTGTAATAGTTCTCCAGACATGGCAAGGCGAGGCCACCTTCCTCCTTCTGTAGTTGCAATGTCTGGAGTTTTACTCTTGGTTTAAGTGAAATTTGAAATGATTCTTTTCCATTCATTGAATTGTTTGGTCGGTATATGGATTGGTAGCGCCTGAAATAGGTAGAGGAGCTTCGGTAAAAAATTCATTTTTATTATTTCAATTCTGTTATACATGTTCAATGGTTGGTTCAAGGACCAGGGCTGTACGTCTTTTTTAAAATCTGCGGTGAGTAGGGTAGAGTCACAGGAGGTCCTATCTTTGCCTTGTTTGAGAATAACTGATATCATGGCACACTTCCGAAGTGGGGGTTCCTCTCCGCCTGTTAGTACATGATTAAAACAGTTTTTAAGATGGGGAGTTATTAGGTGCCGGAAATGTTTGTACCACTCGGCTGGGTAGCCATCCTCACCTGCCATCTTGCGTCCTTTCAGTTTGGAGATGGCTTAGCTGATTTCTTCCTCTGTTATTAATTGATTTAACTTTCTATTTTGTTCTGTACCTATTGCTGGTAAATCAAGTGAAGATAGGAATTGTTGTATGACTACTGGATCAACTGCATGGGGTTGGCTATATAGTTGCCTGTTGTAATCTACAAAGGACTTTTGTATGTCTTTCAGGTTGCAATATATTTTCTTATCATAAGGATTTTTTATTTTATGTATGAATCTATCAGCCTGTTCTTTGAGTATCCTCAAGGCAAGGAGTTTTTTGGATTTAGGGCCATTTTCATAGTAAGTTTGTCTAATAAGCTTCATATTCTTTTCTATCTGATCCTCATATAGTCTGTTCAGAGTTTGCTTTGTCTCTGTAATATGTTTCAATACATCTCTATCTTTACTTTGTATGTGTTTTTGCTGAAGAGATTTCAATATAGCAGTTAAGTTTTTAAGATGACTTTCCTTTTCCTTTTTCTTAAAAGATGACCACATTATCAATTTACCTCTGAGTACGGCTTTTGAGGCATCCCATAATATAGTAGGAGAGATGTTATCGTTGGTTTGCTGTATCGAGCCTCCAAAGAGTTTCCTTGTCCATATGAATTATTAATTGCATCCCTGCGTGGTCAGAGATATCCCTTACCCCTATCTCACAATCTATAATTCTATGCCTGTCCAGTTTTGACATAAAGAAATAATCCAGTCTTGAATACGTTAAGTGAGAATAAGAATAGAAAGTGTAGTTATTTAACAATGTCACTTCTTTATGATCTATGTGTCCTTTGACCAATTTATAATGCCCTTCTCTGTCGTCAATTTGCGATGAGAACTGAAAGTTTGCCCTGTTCGATATTAGGATAGCTACTCCTCTGGAGTTACCCTTAAAGGATGAAGAATAATATATGTTCTTAAACCCCAGCTTACGTATCTTTTCTTGCTCCAGAGATGAGTTTCCTGCCAGAAGACAATATAATGTTTTTCGCGTTTCATTTTAGTGATAGCTTTACTTCGTTTAATGGTGTTATGTAAACCATTCAGATTCAGGGTAATTATTTTATAATTTTGTCGTACCACCATCAGTAAAACAAACAACCGTATCTGTAACCATCTCTAGATGTTCCGATAAACACATATGGGTCTGCATAGTACGAAACAAACGAAAATACATCTGAACAAATAACATACGTGACTTCCAAACTGAAGCGTAAGTCCACTTTCATAATGAGGAAGGGAGTCTCCAGAGACCCAGGGGGCCCCTCGCAGCGCTGCTAGTCGCAACCATATTCTGTCCATTATGGCAGCGCGTGGAGAGAGCGCCTATCATCTCATCCGGTCGTTTGCAATGCCAATCATATTTAGGGGAAATTGTGGGTGTGTTCTCTACTCACTTATCTTCTGCTGTTGAGTAACTGAAGCGGTTGTAAACAGGCATTATCCTATATGCGTTTGAAATCTCCTAGTTTGTTTTGGATGTGTTTTGCTCGTTCCTCTCTGTTCCCTCTCGCCTTTTCCAACATAGGGTTCCTCAGCTTGGGCAATCGAGTGTGCGTCGTCGTGTCTTCTGTTCCATTTTGGGTTATTCCTCTCCTCCTCAAAGCTTCTGTTTCATCCTGCACACTGCTGTAAATCACTGGACCATCATCATACATCACACAAAGCCGGGCCGGGTACAGAGTTTGAAAGCGATATCCCTTTTCTTTCAACATCTTCCTGATAGAGGTAAAAGCTTTGCACTTAGTGAGGATATCGCTTGGGTAGTCTTGGTCAAAGTACACGCGCCGCTCTTTGAACTGGATATTTCTCTTTTTCCACGCTGAGTGTAGTACCCTTTCTTTTGTCTTGTACTCCTGGAAATACACTACAATGGATCTGGGATTAGCACTTGGCGGTGGTTTTGGGCCAAGTGAGCGGTGGCAGCGTTGTATGTTCAGACACATATCTGGTAGGGACAGCTCGGATTTGATGAAATTCTCCATGAACTCCTGAGTGTCAGCTCCTTCAGCTTTTTCTGTTATCCCATGAACACGGATGTTTTTTCTGCATAAGTGGGCTTCTAGGTCTGATAAACGTGTCCAGAGTTCCCTTTCAAAAGCTTCACTCGATGCTGCATGCAGTATGCATATGGGAACGTCTTTGCGTGACTGGCTGTGAAAAGTGTGTTTAAAAACGTCAATGAAATTGACTCAAGCGAAACTATAGCCTCGGCAGGTGACGTCACCGGCGCACCTGAAGCCCGGGGCTATAAGTAGATGAGCTCCAGCTGCCAGCCTTCAGGTCTTTTTGTTTTCAGACCGATTCTGTGTGGTGTGTGAATGGAAGCTGGAAGTCGAGTAAGGTTGCTTAGTTTTTCAACTGACAGCAGGTAAGGAAACTCTAGCAGTTGAAAATGGGCCAGCAGTCGGAGTGTTTCTGCGCCCGATGGCAGATACGGACATATGCACATTTACTGCTTTGTGTGTGTGGAAGAGCACGCGTTTGCTGCATTTGGTGAGTGCCAGTAGTGTTTCCCCTGCGTGATTCCGAAGCGCTGTTGCCTCTTTGGTTCCCGCATGGGATGTGTGGATTATGATCTCTTGGTCTGCGGACTTCTGATAATAAATCTGACAGGGCGCGTCACACACCTGCTTGTTCCGCCTTCCTTCCTGCACGTTACCTCTCCACCTCCGCCACCTTGGGTGGGGGGGGCAGCGGTGTCCAGCGACATGTTGTATGTCCCGTGTCTAATCCTCCTTTTCCGCAGGACGCGGGTTATTTAATATCCCCTCAACAGGAAGTGTTGAATCTATTACCACTACAAAGACTCTGGAATCTGGCAGCATGGACACTTCTGCCAGGTGTCTCTGCATGGGTGTTATGCATGAAAAAAAAAATGGGACCGGTGTATTCATTGTTCTCCGGGTTTCAACGGCGTGGTCTCCACTTCCGTGGAGTTGAAGTTGGCACGTTCTGTCCGGTCTTAGATATTTGGGGCTTGAACCTTTCGGTCACAGCACTCAAGCTCAAAGATGTTTACTGTCAGATGGTCGTGTCGCAAACCAACATTGTGATTGGTTTGTCACGTTTAATCTGAAGGACGCATATTTTTCATCACATCACCCCTCACGTGTACAAAATGCATGGATGCAGCGCTGGCTCCATCGCGACTCCAGGGCCTCCGCATTTTGAGTTGCATACACGACTGGCTAATGTAGCAGTCTGTAGGGATGCCATGGTGGATATGCCCCACGGGGCAGGGCACGTATATCTGCTTACTCCGTCCCGTGACCCTCATTAACCTCTCCACCTCCGCCACCTTTTGTGTTTCGGGGGGGGCAGCGGTTCACATATTGACTGCCCTGTGTGTAAATCCTGCCATTTTTCAGGACACGGGGTATTTAACATTCCCCCAACAGGAAGCATTACGGCTAGCACCGAGATCAGTGGGCCTGGCAGCGTGGACACTTCTGCCAGGCGTTTCTGCATGGGTGTTAAGCACAGTACGTTAGTATACGGGATCCAGCTACTCGTTGTCATCCGAGTTTCAGCGGCGTGGTCTCCACTTCCGTGAGACCGGAGGTGGCGCACCTACGGTCACAAGAGTTGCACACTCTTCTGAGAAAGGGGCCATAGACAGTGTTCCCCTTCCAGACAGAGAGTAAAGCTATTACAGTAAAGATGGTCGTGTTGGGTCTTCTGGCATCAGCCTCCACGGTGATACCTATGGGGCTGTTACACATGAGACCATTTCAGTTGTGGCTCAGAGCCGGGGGATTTCATCCAAGGGCCAATCCTCGGAGGCTAATAAAAGTGACGCGCCGCAGTCTTCGTACACTAACTATGTGGTTCAGACCCCGGTTCTTTACCTTGGGTCCCACTCCCGGCGTACCATGTCGTCGCAACCTGCTAACGACGGACGCTTCCCTGACGGACTGGGGTGTGGTCTTAAGTGGTCATCCGGCCCAAGGGGAATGGGAGGGTCATCAGCTCGAGTGGCACATCAATTGGCTGGAGTTGATGGCTGTATTTCTGGCCCTGAAATACTTTCTCCCCCAGTTGAGAGGTTGTCATGTACAAAGTCCGAGGAGGACAGTACAGCGACGGTCTGCTATATGATCGCTTGGGAGCAGACTTGTTGTTCAGAAAGACTTTATAGATGGGGGAGTGGAACTCCACCCAGAGGTTCAGTCAAATATGGACCAGATTGTACAGAGCGGAAGTGGACCTCTTCGCCTCTTATCAGATAGTGCAATGTCCCCTCTACTTCTCCCTCAGTTTCCCAGCTCCGCTGGGTCTGGATGCGATGGCTCATACATGGCCCGAGATGTGCCTGTATGCCTTCCTCCAGTCGCTCTGCTCCTGGAAGTTGTAGCCGGGGTTCACCAACAAGGGCCCGACACCTTTTAATGGCACCTTGTTGGCTGAACAGAATATGGTTTTCGGAGTTAGTGTGTCTCCTCAAAGGCTCGCTGTGAGCGATTCCAGCGAGGTAGGACCTTCTGTCTCAGGCGGAGGTCACGATGTTCCATCCTGAGCCTGACCTGTGGAACTTTCATGTTGGCCCCTATGGGCACTAGCTGAGAAGCACTGGGCTATCGCCTGCAGTTATCGAAACTATTTTAAGTGCTAGGGTTTCCTCTACCAGGAAGCTGTATGCAGTAAGTGGAGTGTCCTTGTCAGATGGTTCAAGACACGTCAGGTGGATCCAGTCGACTGCCAGATTATGTCAGTTCTGGATATTCTGCAGAAGGAGCTGCTCATGGGCGCTTGCCCCTCCACTCTCAGGGTTTATGTGGCCGGTCTCTCGGCTTGCCACGCCCGGTGGATAGGGCACCACTGGGGAGGCATCTTTTGCTGGCCCGCTTTGTTTGCGGGGCCAGGCGGTTGAGGCCTCCCGTCAGAACCAGGACTTCTTCATTGAACTTAGCCTTAGTGCTGGAGGGTATGGTTGAGACCCCATTTGAACCTCTAGAGTCAGCGTCGGACAAGCTTCTGACTCTTAAGATGGTTTTCCTAATGGCAATAACTTCTCTGAGGAGAATCGGGGACATGCAGGCTCTGTCGGTTGTCATCACCCTGCTTAGACTTGGTTGGGTGAAAGTTATCCTACATCCTGATCCCGACTATCTGCCTAAGGTTCCTTTTTCGACTGCACATCCTGTCATTATGGACCCTTCTGCCCTCCGCCGTTTGTTACGCCAGGGCAGGAGAGATTTCATAGACTGTGTCCAGTGTGTGCTGTCCGGGCTTATGTCCACCACACTAGCCAGTGGCGTAGGTCGGAGCAGCTGTTTGTTTTTCATGGGGGCCGTAACAGCAGTTCTGCCGCCACCAAGCAAACCATGTCACACTGGGTCAGGGATGATATTGCTCTTGCCTACGAGGCGCGCGGTCAGGCTTCGCCGAGAGGCTTAAGAGCTCACTCCACCAGGGGGGGGTCGCTTCCTCTACTGCTGTAGCTAGGGGTGCCCCCTTACAGAGTGTCTGTGATGCGGCGGGCTGGTCCTCGCCGCACACATTCATAAGTTTTTATAGTTTGGATGCTTCTTGACTCCGGGCTCGTTTTTCCTTGAGTCGGCATCCTAAGCTACTGTCCGAGGCCTCCTGTGCATTGTGCACACCTACACATCGTAGGGCGTCCGGACACCATTGGCACGGCGGCGTGGATATTCCGTTCCCATATGCATACTGCATGCAGCATCGAGTGAAGCTTTTGAAAGGGAACTCTCGGGGTTACTTGATTGTAACCCTGTTCCCTGATAAAGGGTAACGAGATGCTGCACTGCAGTGCCGTGCCGTGCTGATGCTGCCCCAGGACCGGTCTTCAAACAAAAGGGACCTGAAGGCTGGCAGCTGGAGCTCATCTACTTATAGCCCCGGGCTTCAGGTGCGCCGGTGACGTCACCTGCCGAGGCTATAGTTTCGCTTGAGTCAATTTCATTGACGTTTTTAAACACACTTTTCAGAGCCGGTCACGCAAAGACGTTCCCATATGCATACTGCATGCAGCATCTCGTTCCCCTTTATCAGGGAACAGGGTTACAATCAAGTAACCCCGACAGCTTCTCTTGTAGCTGAAGAGTATGTTCCAGTCCGTCTTTAACATCGACATTGAATTTCTCCTCGTCAGCTATTCGCTGCTCGGCTTCTTCAACTCTGTTTGTGACATCTTTTAAATCCGTTAGATAGCTAGATATTTATTGTCCCTTGACGGGAAATTTGTTTTCACAGACTTTCAAGCAGTACACGCGACTGGCAAAACATATATACAAACAAACAACAACAACAGAGGGAAAATAAATAAATAAATAAAGTTCAGCTTTGTAGCCTGTTAAGAATTGAAATTGCAGATGGTACAAAGCTCTTTTTGAAACGCGCCCTTCTCCATATCAGGGTCCTGTACCTGCGCCCGGAGGGCAGGAGAGTGAAGTGAGAGTTGAGGGGGTGCTCTGGGACCGTTATTATGGTTTGGGCAAGGCAGGCTATTGCTCTGTCATTGAGTTCTGAGATATTGGGTGTAGGGGAATGTATTATTTACAATGTCATTTAGTCGGTTTGCCATTTGTTCTCTAAATTCACTCATTTCGGTTTTGAGGAGTCCAATCTGATCTTTAAATTCTTTTTTCACGTCGTCTCGTACCTTTCTCAGCTCCGTAATGATATTAGCTTGGAAAGCATCTATTGCTTTGTGCTTTGTTAGCCTGTTAGCCTCGCTGTCTTCTTCAGGTATATCTACGGTGTCCTTCGCGTTTTTTTGCTGGTTTTACCTTGTCTTTCTCTTGCTGCCCCCTGACATATTACTGTAAAGTCTATTATCTATATTGTTTATTTTCAGGGGTTCTTTGGACCAATCTTTACCATCTTGACATGTGATATTTTCTAATTCCCTTAATGTTTGAGAATTAGATAAGAAGGTACCTCTCTCGTCTCTGTATGCTGAATCTAAAGCTACAGTAGAACCAGCAGCTGATTATCTTATCTAAGCAAAAGGACCGGAAGAAGGAAGAAGGGCGTCGCTGTACCCAGTGGAGAAATAATCAGAATATGACTCATCATTTTTTCACATGGGTTTTAGTACATATTAAACAAACGAGATACAGTATAATGTAGCTTTTACAGTCTTTTTGCTAAGCCAAGCGGCTATTAGCTGTTGCATCATATTTATTGTAAATAGTGGTATTGATCTTCTCATCTAACTACAAAGTTAATAAGCCCAATTCCTAAAATTTCAAACTATTTCTTTAAGCAACTAATAGCACTTGGTTACAATTAATTAATTAATCAACAGTGACAATGCAACCGCAGGGGGGCACAAGCCAGTGTCTTCATGTGCCAGTCCCAAGTCTGGATAAATGCAGAGGGTTGTGTCAGGAAGGGCATCCGACGTAAAACACATGCCAAATTAAAAATGCGAATCATGACAATGACTTCCATACCGGATCGGTCGGGGCCCGGGTTAACAACGACCGCCACCGGTGCTGTTGACCTACAGGGTACCGGTGGAAATTGGATTACTGTTGGTCGAAGACAAAGAAGGAGAGGAGGAAGGTGTGTTCGTAGGCAGAGAGAGAAGAGGAAAGCTAAGAATGTAGGACTGACAGTAGGGACTTTGAATGTTGGAACTATGACAGGGAAGGCTAGAGAGTTGATTGACATGATGCAGAGAAGGAAGGTGGACATACTGTGTGTCCAGGAGACCAGGTGGAAAGGTAGCAAGGCTAGAAGCTTAGGAGCAGGGTTCAAGTTGTTCTACCATGGGTCGGATAGGAAGAGAAACGGAGTAGGAGTTATCCTGAAAGAGGAGTTTGTGAGGAATATTCTTGAGGTGAAAAGAGTGTCAGGTTGGCCAGACAAAGAGATAGATATGGGAAGGATGTGCAGCAGGTTAGGGTGATTAAAGATAAGGATGGAAATGTATTGACAGGTGCCAGGAGTGTGATGGGAAGATGGAAGGAGTACTTTGAAGAGTTGATGAATGAGGAAAATGAAAGGGAACGAAGAGTAGAAGAGGTGACTGGTGTGGAGCAGGAAGTAGCAAAGATTAGCAAGAGTGAAGTGAGGAGGATGTTGAAGAGGATGAAGAGTGGAAAGGCAGTTGGTCCTGATGACATACCTGTGGAGGTATGGAAGTGTCTAGGAGAGGTGGCAGTAGAGTTTCTGACTAGTTTGTTTAACAAGATCTTGGAGAGTGAGAGGATGCCCGAGGAATGGAGGAGAAGTGTACTGGTGCCAATTTTCAAAAACAAGGGACATGTGCAGAGCTGTGGCAACTACAGAGGAATAAAGCTGATGAGCCATACAATGAAGTTGTGGGAAAGAGTAATGGAAGCTAGGCTAAGGGCAGAGGTGAGCATTTGTGAGCAGCAATATGGTTTCATGCCTAGAAAGAGCACAACAGATGCAGTATTTGCTTTGAGGATGCTGATGGAGAAGTACAGAGAAGGTCAAAAGGAGTTGCATTGTGTCTTTGTAGATTTAGAGAAAGCGTATGACAGGGTGCCGAGAGAGGAGCTGTGGTATTGCATAAGGGAGTCTGGAGTGGCAGAGAAGTATGTTAGAATGGTGCAGGACATGTATGAGAACTGTAAGACCGTGGTGAGGTGTGCTGTAGGTGTGACAGAGGAGTTCAAGGTGGAGGTGGGTCTGCATCAAGGATCGGCTCTGAGCCCCTTCTTGTTTGCTCTGGTGATGGACAGGCTGACGGATGAGGTTAGACAGGAATCTCCATGGACAATGATGTTTGCGGATGACATTGTGATTTGTAGTGAGAGCAGGGAGCAGGTGGAGGAGAATCTAGAGAGATGGAGGTCTGCTCTGGAAAACAGAGGAATGAAGCTTAGCCGCAGTAAGACAGAATACATGTGTGTCAATGAGAGGGACCCAGGTGGAACGGTGAGGTTACAGGGAGCAGAGGTGAAGAAGGTGCAGGACTTTAAGTACTTAGGGTCAACGGTTCAGAGCAATGGAGACTGTGGAAAAGAGGTGAAGAGGCGAGTGCAAGGAGGTTGGAACGGGTGGAGAAAAGTGTCAGGTCTGTTGTGTGATAAAAGAGTATCAGCAAGAATGAAAGGAAAGGTGTTCAAGACGGTGGTGAGACCAGCGATGTTGTACAGCTTAGAGACAGTGGCACTGAAGAAAAGACAAGAGGCAGAGCTGGAGGTGGCAGAGCTTAAGATGTTGAGGTTCTCTTTGGGAGTGACGAGGATGGACAGGATCAGGAACGAGTACATCAGAGGGACAGCTCATGTTAGATGTTTCGGAGATAAAGCCAGAGAGGCCAGATTGAGGTGGTTTGGACATGTTCAGAGGAGAGACTGTGAATATATTGGTAGAAGGATGCTGAGGTTGGAGCTGCAAGGCAGGAGGTCTAGAGGAAGACCAAAGAGGAGATTTATGGATGTAGTGAGAGAGGACATGAAGTTAATTGGTGTGAGTGAAGAGGATGCAGAGGACAGGGTTAGATGGAGGCGCATGATTCGCTGTGGCGACCCCTGAAAGGGAACAGCCGAAAGGAAAAGAAGAAGAAGAACAGTGACACAAGACAAGATGTGTGTACTATATCAATATTTAACCAAAACAGCCATCTTTGTATAATATTAACCAATCCCTCATATTTCCCTAACCTAAACCAAAGTGCTTAGTAGCCTAGTCTTAATTGTGATCCAGCCCAACTACCTCCCCATAACTTTTGCATAGTAGCACTTGCCAGTGAGCAAAATCAATGCAACAATTACATTTCCTCAAAATCTGAATAAGGTTGGAATATGCTTCTCCGAGCAACATGTAGTGTACGTTTTTCTTTTATACTTGTACTTTGTATAATATACACATTACATAACGTACAACTTGTATAACATTTAAGCAGAAGCCCACAGTTCACCAGCAACCTATTCACGTTCACAACCAAGCTGTTCACTTTTCCAACAGGTTCTCCCCACTCAGCAACACACCTGCTGAAAAACCTACTCTGATTATTGGCAGCTCCATTTTGAGAAATGTGAAGTTAGCGACACCAGCGGCCATAGTTAAATGTGTTCCTGGGGCAAGAGTGGGCAACATTGAATCATAATTGAAACTGCTGTCTAAGGATAAATGTAAATACAGTAAGTTTGTTTTTCACATAAGCAGTAATGACAACCAATTAAGCCAATCGAAGGTCACTAAAATTAATCTTGAGTTGGTGTGTACATACGCAAAGACAATGTCGGACTCCGTAGTTTTCTCTTGGTTCCTGCCAAATCTGACCTGTGATGTTTAGCCGCATACTCTTCATTCTGTCACTGGCTGTTGAGGTGGTGTCCAGCAATCGTGGGCTTTGTTGATAATTTGCAGACCTTCTGGGGAAGACCTGGTCTGATTAGGAGAGACGGCATTCATACCGAGATATCAACTAGAGATAGTCGGGCCCTCCTCCATGCACAGCTTGGGCTCTAGAATCCAACTCCTCGAGAGAGGCTGGACTCTCTACTACTCTGGAGTTGCCCACGGTGAGAGGCGGCGGGCTGGTGTGGGCTTGCTCATAGACCCCCAGCTCAGCCGCCATGTGTTAGAGTTCACCCCGGTGAACGAGAGGGTCTTTTCCCTGCGGCTTTGGGTTGGGGATAGGTCTCTCACTGTTATTTGTGCTTATGGGCCAAATGGCAGTATAGAGTACCTGACCTTCTTGGCATCTCTGGGAGGGGTGCTGGAAAGTGCTCTGACCGGGGACTCCATTGTTCTACTGGGGGATTTCAACGCTCACGTGGGCAGCGACAGTGATACCTGGAGGGGCGTGATTGGGAGGAACGGCCCCCCTGACCTGAACCAGAGTGGTGTTCTGTTATTGGACTTCTGTGCTAGTCACGATTTGTCCATAATGAACACCATGTTCAAGCATAAAGGTGTCCATCAGTGCACGTGGCACCAGGACACGTGTCACCTCTAGTGCCTGCCGTAGCAGCAATCCCCGAACCCGGTGGTGGACCCCGGAAGTAAGGAATGCTATCGAACCTGGTTGGCTCGGGGGACTCCAGAGGCAGCTGATGGGTACCGGAGAGCCAAGCGAGCTTCAGGCCCAGGTACTTGCAGAGGCAAGAACCCGGGTCTGGGAGGAGTTCGGTGAGGCCATGGAGAAGGACTATCGGTCGGCCTCAAAGAAATTCTGGCAAACCATCTGGCGCCTCAGGAGGGGGAAGCAGTGCCCTGCACACACTGTTTACAGTGGGGGTAGGAATCTGCTGAATTTGATTGGGGACATCCTTGGACGGTGGAAGGAGTACTTCGAGGATCTCCTCAACCCCACCGACATGTCTTCCATTGGGGAAGCAGAGGCTGAGGGCTCGGTTGTGGACTCGTCAATCTCCCGAGCTGAGGTCACTGAGGTAGTTGAGAAGCTCCTCGGTGGCAAGGCACCGGGGGTGGATGAGATCCGCCCTGAGTACCTGAGTGGATGTTGTAGGGCTGTCTTGGTTGACACGCCTCTGCAACATTGCATGGCGGCTGGGGACAGTGCCTCTGGACTGGCAGACTGGGATGGTGGTCCCTCTGTTTAAAAAGGGGGACCGGAGGGTGTGTTCCAACTACAGGGGGATCACACTCCTCAGCCTCCCCGGAAAAGTCTATGCCAGGGTACTGGAGAGGAGAATTCGGCCGATCAAACCTCGGATTCAGGAGGAACTATGCGGTTTTCGTCCCGGTCGTGGAACACTGGACCATCTCTATACCCTTGCCAGGTTGATGGAGGGTTCATGGGAGTTTGCCCAACCAGTCCACATGTGCTTTGTGGATCTGGAGAAGTCATTCGACTGTGTCCCTCGCGGCGACCTGTGGGGGGTGCTCTGGGAGTATGGGGTCCGGGGTCCTCTGCTAAGGGCTGTCCGGTCCCTATATGATCGGAGCAGGAGTTTGGTTCGCTTTGCTGGCAGTAAGTCAGATCTGTTCCCGGTGCATGTTGGACTCTGGCAGGGCTGCCCTTTGTCACCGGTCCTGTTCATTATTTATATGGACAGGATTTCTAGGCACAGTCAGGGGCCGGAGGGAGTCCGGTTTGGGGACCACAGGATTTTGTCTCTGCTTTTCGCAGATGATGCTGTCCTGTTGGCTTCATCAAGTCAGGACCTTCAGCGTGCACTGGGATGGTTTGCAGCCGAGTGTGAAGCGGCGGGGATGAGAATCAGCACCTCCATGTCCGAGGCCATGTTTCTCAGCTGGAAAAGGGTGGCTTGTCCCCTTCAGGTTGATGGAGAACTCCTGCCTCAAGTGGAGGAGTTTAAGTATCTTGGGGTCTTGTTCACGAGTGAGGGAAGGACGGAGCTGGGGGATCGACAGGCGGATCCTCTGTAGTGATGCGATCGATGTACCGGTCTGTCGTGGTAAAGAAACAGCTAAGCTGCAAGACAAAGCTCTCTATTTACCAGTCGATCTACGTTCCTACGCTAACCTATGGTCATGAGCTTTGGGTCATGACCGATTGGACAAGATCCCGGATACAGGCAGCCGAAATGAGTTTCCTCCGCAGGGTGGCTGGGCGCTCCCTTAGAGATAGGGTGAGGAGCTCGGTCACTCGGGAGGAGCTCAGAGTAGAGCCGCAGCTCCTCCACATCGAGAGTCAGCTGAGGTGGCTCGGGCATCTGTTCCGGATGCCTCCTGGACGCCTCCCTGGGGAGTTTTTCCGGGTATGTCCAACCTGGAGGAGGCCCCGGGGAAGACCTAGGACATGCTGGAGGGACTATGTCTCTCGGCTGGCCTGGGAATGCTTCGGTATTCCCCCGGAAGAGCTGGAGGAAGTGTCTAGGGAGAGGGAAGTCTGGGTGTCTCTGCTCAGACTGCTGCCCCTGCGACCTGGCCCCGGATAAGCAGTAGAAGATGGATGGATGCATGGATCAGCTCTCATATCTAGAAATCTGTCCGAGTTTATTAGTGGACCTAAACCAATGACAACTCAGAGTTGAGACCAGAAGGAGTTGCCATCCTACACGCTTCTCTATGCTTCCAGAGCAGTTACCCACCCAAAATGCCTTAGTGACGGTGTCTGCCCCCAACCTCTTAAATTAATAAGCCTATTAATCAACCCTAAACCAAAACTAAACTAAACATCTAAACTAAAATATAACTCATTCGAAAGCCTTCGAATTTGAATTCTTTCACACCCAATCTGGAAAACATGACAGTCAATTCTATTTGTTGTAGTATATAGTGTTATAGTCCTTGTCCTGAGTTTTTATCTGAATTCTTATAGTTTCTATCATTTACATTTAGTCATTTAACAGACGCTTTTATCCAAAGCGACTTACATATGAGAACATTCACAAACCGAAGGCGCAGCATTGGGAGCATTACTGGGGTTCAGTAGCTTGCTCAAGGACACTTCGACTCATGGCTGGGGGATCGAACAGCTGACCTTCCGATTGGCAGGCAACCATTCTGCCACCAATCTACAGCCGCCCCTGTATCAGGTTTAGTCCTAAAAACAGATAAGTATTTATTGTAGGTGATTTTAATATTCACCTCGACATTGAAAATTATAGCCTTAGTACTGTGTTTATCTCATTATTAGATTTGAATGGCTTCTGTCAGAGTGTACATAAACCCACTCACTGTTTTAACCACACCCTTTATCTTATTCTGGTATACGGCTGAAATTGAAAATTTAATAGGCTTTCCACAGAATCCTTCATTATTAAATCAAACATCACGAAAACTTGAAAGAAAATGGCGTTCCAACTATCTAGGAGAATCTTGTTTAGCCTGGCAAGATAGTCTTAAAATATATAAGAAGGCCCTCCGTAATGCCAGAGCAGCCTACTACTCATGACTAATAGAGGAAAATAAGAACAACCCCAGGTTTCTTTTCAGCACTGTAGCCAGGCTGACAGAGAGCCACAGCTCCATTGAGCCATGTATTCCTGTAGCCCTCAGCAGTAACACTTCATGAGCTTCTTTAATGATAAAATTTTGACTATTAAAGAGAAAATTAATCACGTCCTGTCCTCAGCTGGTGCCAACCGATTTTCAAGCATAGAGGCGTTGGAGGGAGCTGTGAAACCTGATGTGTACTTGGACTCCTTCTCTCCTGTCGACCTTATTCAACTAACGTCGACATTTTCTTCATCTAATCCTTCGACCTGTCTCTTAGACCCAATTCCAACTGGGCTGCTTAAGGATGTTAGTTAGTACGTCTTTTGTAGATATGATCAATCTGTCTTTACTGACAGGTTATGTACCACAGTCTTTTAAAGTAGCTGTTATTAAACCTCTCCTTAAAAAGCCCACACTCGATCCAGGGGTGTTAGCCAACTATAGACCTATATCTAACCTTCCCGTTATCTCTAAGATCCTTGAAAAAAGTGTTGCTAATCAGTTATGTGACTTTCTAAATAACAATAGTATATTTGAGGATTTCCAGTCAGGTTTTAGAGTGCATCATAGCACAGAAACAGCACTGGTGAAAATTACAAATGACCTCTTAATTGCATCACACAATGGACTTGTCTCTGTACTTGTCTTGCTAGATCGTAGTGCTGCATTCGATACCATTGACCATCAAATTCTATTACAGAGATTGGAACATTTAATTGGAATTAAAGCAACCGCGTTAAGCTGGTTTAAATCCTATCTATCAGACCGATCTCAGTTTGTTTATGTTAACGATGAATCATCTGAGCACACCAAAGTTAGTCACGGAGTTCCGCAAGGTTCTGTGCTTGGACCACTTCTATTTACTTTATATATGCTTCGTTTGGGCAATAATATTAGAAAGCACTCCATAAAGTTTCATTGTTATGCAGATGATACCCAGTTATATTTATCGATTAAGCCGGATGAAACTGATCAGTTAGTTAAACTTCAATCATGCCTTAAGGACATAAAAACCTGGATGACCAGAAATTTTCTGATGTTAAACTCGGACAAAACTGAAGTTATTGTACTTGGCCCCGAACGCCTCCGAGACTCGCTGTCGGCAGATATAATTGCTCTAGAGGGCACTGCCCTGACCTCCAGCACCTCTGTGAGGAACCTAGGAGTTATCTTTGATCAGGATCTATCCTTCAACTCCCACATGAAGCAAACCTCACGGACTGCCTTTTTTCACCTATGTAACATTGCCAAAATCAGGCACTTCCTGTCTCGAAATGATGCAGAAAAATTAATCCATGCATTTGTTACTTCAAGGCTGGATTACTGCAATTCCATATTATCAGGCAGCCCGAAAAAGTCCCTTAAGATTCTCCAGTTGATTCAGAATGCTGCAGCACGTGTACTGACAGGAACTAGGAAAAGAGATAATATTTCTCCAATATTATCTTCTCTGCACTGGCTCCCTGTGAAATCCAGAATAGAATTTAAAGTCCTTCTCCTCACCTACAAAGCTCTTAATGGTCAGGCACCGTCGTATCTTACAGAGCTCATAGTGCCTTATTACCCCACTAGAACACTGCGCTCTCAGAATGCAGGGTTTCTTGTGGTTCCTAGAGTCTCCAAATGTAGAATGGGAGCCAGAGCCTTTAGCTATCAAGCTCCTCTCCTGTGGAATCAGATCCCAGTTCGGGTTCGGGAGGCAGACACCATCTCCACATTTAAGAGAAGCCTAAAGACTTTTCTCTTTGATAAAGCTTATAGTTAGGGCTGGCTCAGGAGAGTCCTGACCCATCCCTTAGTTATGCTGCTATAGGCCTAGACTGTCAGGGGACTTCCCATGATGCACCTCTCTCTCTTCACCTCTGTCCTCCTCTCCATTCGTATGCATTCTCATCCCATAAATGCATGTCACTAACTTGACTTTTTCCCTCTCCCAGAGTTTTGTGCTTTGTCGTCCGTCTCTTCTTTCTTAGTGTCACTTTCAGCAGGTATTTCAGTGTCCGGAGATGTATCTGGATCGATGACTATGGTGACCTGCTGGGGCAGTGTTGCTGTGTCTATGGTGCAGGGGACGAGTGGATCAGGTCCTGCTCGTTGGCCTTCACCTGGAGCTGCTCGGTTTTCCGTCTGGACCCATCATCTTCCCTTATGTTTTACCACCTAATCATTTCTAACATAATAATATATATATATACACACAACAATTTTGCCATCATGGCTGTATATGTTATAGTTTTGATGCTATAAATCTATTCTGTACTTACGACATCTATTGCATGTCTGTCCGTCCTGGGAGAGGGATCCCTCCTCTGTTGCTCTTCCTGAGATCATTTTTCCCCTGTTAAAATGGTTTTTTTTGGGTAGCTTTTCCTTAATCGAATCGAGGGTCTAAGGACAGAGGGTGTCGTATGTTACAGATTGTGAAGCCCTTTGAGGCAAATGTGATTTGTGATACTGGGCTATATAAATAAAATTGAATTATCTGACCATTATTGAATAACTTTTGAACTCCTATCACTGGACTAGCCAACATACCACTAGGCAAATATTGCTACACTAGATGTCTATCTGATAGTGCTGTATCTAAATTTAAGGAAGTGATTTCATCTGAATTTAATTATGTTTCAATTTAACAAAGAACTCTTATGCTAATTTCAGTCTGTCACAAATTGATCATATTGTCAAAACTGCTGCAGGTTCACTGTGAACGACACTTGGCTCTGTTGCCCCTCTAAAAAAGAAGATAATAAAACAAAGAAGGTTAGCTCCATGGAATAACGCCCAAAATTTAAAAAATTAAAGCAAACATCATGAAAACTTGAAAGGAACCAACAATCTGGGATAATCTTGTTTAGCCTGGCAAAATAGTCCTTAAACATATAGGAAAGCCTTCTATAATGCCAGAGCAACCTACAACTCATCATTAGTAGAGGACAATAAAAAAAAACAGGTTTCATTTCAGCACTGTAGCCAGGCTGACAGAGAGCCACAGCTCCATTCAAGCATGCATTCCGATAGCCCTCAGTAGTAACAACTTCATGAGCTTAATTAATTATATAATTTTAACTATTAGAGAAAAAAATGCATCAGGTCCTGCCCTCAGATGGTACCGATCTATCTTCAAACACAGAAACCTTAGAAAAAGCTGTAAAATATTATGCATACTCTGACTGCTTCTCTCCTGTCAACTTATTCGACAATTTCTTCATTAAAGCCATCAACCTGTCTCTTAGACCCCATTCCAACTAGGCTGCTTAAAGAAGTTTTACCCCTAGTTAGCACTATTTTACTAGATACGATCAATCTGTGTCATGATTCACTGTTTAGTTTGGTTTCTGTTTCACCATTTTGTGTTCAGTGCTTTATATTCCGAGTTACCGACCTTCGCCTGTTTGACTACCATTTTGGATTGCACTTATTGGATACCTCTGCTCAGCATAAACTCCCTTTTGAAACCTCATTACAGTGTGGGTCTGCTTCGTGAGCCTGACAATCTGTCTTTATTAACAGTATATGTACCTCTGTCTTTTAAAGTAGCTGTAATGAAACCTCTGCTTAAAATGTCCACTCTTGATCCAGGGGTTTTAGACTACAGACCTATATCTAACCCTCCCTTTATCTCTAACCTGATTTTCAGTCAGGATTTAGAGTGCATCAAAGCACAGAGACAGTACTCGTGAAGATTACAAATCACCTTTTAATTGCATCAGACAATGGACTTGTCTCTGTACTTGTCTTGTTAGATCTTAGTGCTGCATTCAACACTATTGACCATCACATCCTATTACAGAGACTGAAACATTGAATTGGCATAAAGGAAAGGCACTAAGCTGGTTAAATCAGACTGATCGCAGTTTGTACATGTTAACGATGAGTCGTCTGAGCACACCAAAGTTGGTCACGGAGTTCCGCAAGGTTCTGTGCTTGGACCAATTCTGTTCACATTTTATGTTTGCTTCCGTTGGGCAATATTCTTGGGAAACAATGCATAAAGTTTCATTTTAATGCAGATGATACCCACTTATCAAGCCAGATGAAACGAATCAGTTATGCACATAAAAACCTGGATGACCTGCAATTTTCTGATGTTAAACTAAGACAATACTGCCAAGTTATTGTACTTGGCCCCAAACACCTCCGAGACACATTATCAGAAGATATAATTACACTAGATGGCATTGCCCTGGCCTCCAGCACCGTAAGGAACCGTCCCAGGTTACGTAGGTAACCATGGTTCCCT
>WNGW01000158.1:6277-29899 GCA_011952105.1 Coreoperca whiteheadi
TCTCTCCTAATCAGACCAGGTCTTCCCCAGAAAGTCCGCCAATTATCTACGAAGCCCACATCGTTTGCTGGACACCACCTCGACAGCCAGCGACGGAATGAAGACATGCGGCTAAACATGTCATCACTGGTCAGATTTGGCAGGGGCCCAGAGAAAACTACGGAGTCCGACATCGTCTTTTCATATGTACACACCGACTCAACATTAATTTTAGTGACCTCCGATTGCCGTAATCGGGTGTCATTTCCGCCGACGTGAATAACAATCTTACTGTATTTACGTTTATCTTTAGCCAGTAGTTTCAAATATGATTCAATGTCGCCCGCTCTGGCCCCAGGAACACATTTAACTATGGTCGCTGGCGTCGCTAACTTCACGTTTCTCAAAATGGAGCTGCCAATAATCAGAGTTGGTTTCTCAGCGGGTGCGTCGCTGAGTGGGGAGAACCTGTTGGAAAAGGGAACGGGTTGGTTGTGAACCGTGGGCCTCGGCCAAGGGCTATGCTTCCTTTGGATGGTAACCCAGCCGCCCTGGATTCGGGGAACGGCTAACAGTAGCTAGCTCTAGTCGGTCTGCACCGTACTGGGGCTTGGCTAGCAACTACCGACTGAGCTCCCATGGTGCGGAACCGCGTTTCCAAATCACTATGCCTCGCCTCCAATGCTACAAATAAACAACATTTATTACATGTACCATTATCAGTAAAGGAGGCAGAGGAATAGCTAAACATTTGACACACCGAGCAAGAGAGAGCGGGAGAGGAAGAAGGAGAGAGAGGGAGAGCAGCCATTGCTAGCTGGCAACTCATGTGTTTTGGTTGGCTGTTTTGGATTGAGAGCTCGCTCTGTCAGACCTCGAGGTTGACCGCGAGCAGCGTGAGCGTCCCCGCGGGAGCTCGCTCCTCTTGGTGCGGGTTCTGCGGCTGCTGCGGCAGCCCGGCAACGAGATAATAAGAATGAGTTTTCATTCTGTTTTCGGGACCGGAAGCCCGCATCGCGGCTTCTTCCGACCGGAACGGGGGACGTGTTCAGAGGCCACACACTTTGTGTCTGATGTCTGCATGGAGAGCAGGCTCTGTCAGCCCTGAGGGGTGACTGTGAGCAAGGTAAGTGCCCTCTCTGAGGAGAGATAAGACGCTCTGCTCTCGACTGACTGTTTGTTGAAACAGTTTACCCGCATTCCAGATCTGGAAGCTGTGCTGAGCCTGCAGTGCACACCTTCCGCCCTGGATGTGGAGCCAGAGAGGATCCAGTTCCGAGGACTTAGATGTCCTGAACGCGAAGGTGGTGACGTGGGTGGCTCGTCAGCCCAGTCACTGCAGCATGAGGAGCTACTGAAGGCAGCGATTTAGCCCCCAGTCGCCAGAGGTCTCGGGTCTGAGCTGAAAGTGGACCACTTCAGCCTTCGAAATCTCGCAGCTCTTACATGGCTCAGAAAGCGAATGTGGCCCAGCGTGCCCCTCCCTAGTGGCCAAGGGGCTCGCTCAAGCCTGCTCGGAGAGGACCTGAGAGGGAGAAGACGGACCTGAGGAGAATACATTCTCTCTTGTACAACAGGGCCATAAAACAAATCCCCACCTGAGGGATGCATATCGGGTTCTACAGCCGGTACTTCATAGTCCTGAGAGAGACAGTGGTTTGCGTCCCATTTTAGATCTTCGTCGCCTGAACCGTTCTCTGAGGAGACTTTGGTTCCAGATGCTGACGATCCCTATGATTGTGAGTCTGATTCAGTCCGAGGACTGGTTCGTCACAATCGATCTAAAGGACGCGTACTACCACATCTCTATCATTCCGGGACACCGGAGGTTCCTGCAGTTCGCTTTCAGGGGCAAAACTTACCAATATCGGGTGCTTCCCTTCGGCCTAGCACTCTCCCCTTGCACCTTCACGGAGTGTATGGACTCTGCCCTGGGTCTTCTCAGACTCCAGGGGATCCGCATCCTCAATTTGTTGGACGACTGGTTGATTTGATCCCAGTCTCGTCTCACGCGGTACGGCATCGAGATGTCGTACTTGCGCACTTGAGGTGCTTGAAGTTGAGGCTCAACACGAGCAAGAGCACGCTCACTCCAACACAAAGGATTAACGTTCCTAGTAGTAGTGTGGGACTCAGGTGCATGCGTGCCTTAGACAGGTAGAGACAACAGGTGTTCCTGACCCAGGGCCCAGTGCTGGGAATGGTGTATAACCGTCGCACACTCTCGATAGACGCCTCCAGCACATGATGGGGTCTGTGGTTGACCCCGCATCTATGGCACATAAATTACCAACACAAATGGGGGATCGAACCGCTGACCTTCCGATTGGCAGGCTCTGCCACCAAGCCACAGCCGCCTTCCGGCATGCCTGTGAGTGGCTTGCTTCAGTCGATTAGAAGGCTGATGACAACAGTAAAGCCGGCTCCCTTTATACATCCGGTTCCACCGGCGTGCTTCACGTGTTGACATTAAATCCAATGAAGATTGTTCTAAGTTGATACAGAGATTCCGAGGCAGTCACGCTGAAGGCGTTCCCCATAGCGTCAGCTGACGCACCGTCTCGTTCCCTATCAGGGAACCATGGTTACATACGTAACCTGGGACGTTTCCTTTCCTATTTAAATATGTGTATCAAGTCATTCTCTTTTTCAGTGGAGAAGAGTTTAAAATCCGTACACTTTTTGGATGTTAAACTAATCAAAGATGGACATAAACTAACCACAACAATCTTTAGGAAACCCACAGACAAAAACAATGTGTTGTAATCCGAGAGCCACTATTCATTTGGCCTGAAAAGAAGTTTACCTATGAGTCAACTATACAGGCTTAAAGGCATACTGAATGTAGTCCAGAAGATGAATTTACCATACAAAGCAAGAACATGTTACATAGGTTTAGGGGAAAGGGCTGATAAATCTGCAGATTCTTCATTTGCAAATTACAATACATAGAAACATTTACATTTAGGCAGACGCTGTTATCCAAAGCGACTTACACACTCACATACTGAAGGCACAGCTTCGGGAGCAATTTTGGGGTTCAGTATCTTGCTCAAGGATACTTTGACACATGGCTGGGGGAAGCCAGGATCGAACCGCTAAACTTCCAATTGGTGGACGACCACTCTTCCACTAAGCCACAGACCCCAGTATGTCAGTACTCTGTCATATTGATGGTTGAAAAGTGGGGTATGTGAAGAATAATTATCCTAGTATAACAAAACTAACACCCTTCTAATGTAATAGTATGGTTAGTATAATAACACAACTCCATACAGACACATACATAGTATATGTGAATATAATTTGTATGGTGGAGACCCAACCTTCCCCAGGTCCTTCTAGACCTAGGCAGGTTCAGAAGCAGAGTGTGGCGAGTCGAGCTCCCCCTCATCAGGACTGGGGATAGGCTCGCCGTCCTCATCGGCCTCCCAGGGCGGACCTTAGGACCATCATCAATAAGAAGCAGTCCTGATGGCCTTGCGCCGAGTCTGGTGGGGGTGTCCCCCTGTGGGGCGGGGCACGTCTTTTATCAGCTTCCTCCATGAAACCTCTCCACCTCCGCCACCTTTGGTGTCTCGGGGGGCAGCAGTTTCCAGCGACATGTTGAATGCCCCGTGTGTAAATCCTGCTATATTCCAGGACATGGGGTCTTTGACATCCCCCCAACAGGAAGTTTTAAGGCTAATACCGCTATCAGAGAGCCTGGCAGCGTGGTCACTTCTGCCAGGCGTTTCTGTATGGATGTTAAGCACAATACGGAAGGGATAGAGGTTCCAGTTAACTCGTCATCCTCCGCATTTCAACAGCGTGGCCTCCACTTCCCTGAAACCGAAGGTGGCGCAAGTACTGTCACTAGGGCTGCACCCTCTTCTGAGCAAAGGGGCCATAGAACATGTTCGTCTTCCAGAAAGAGAGTCAGGCTATTACAGCTGGTGCTTCCTGGTTCCCAAGAAGGATGGGGGGGCTGCGTCACCATCTTAGATCTTCGAGGCTTGAACCATTCAGTCAAGGCACTCAAGTTCAAGATGCTAACTGTGAAGATGGTCGTGTTGCAAATCCAACATCACAATTGGTTCGTCACGATTGATCTAAAGGACATGGGGTCTTTGACATCCCCCCCAATATTTCCACATAGAAATCCAATTTCTATCCAATTTCGGGTTCTTCCATTCGGCCTAGCCTTATCACCCTGCACATTCACAAAATCTATGCATGCAGCGGTGGCTCCTTTGCGACTCCAGGGCATCTGCATTTTGAATTACATAGACGACTGGCTAATACTAGCACAGTTGCGAGAGATGGCGCTCCAGCACAGAGATATTTAGCTGGCTCATCTAGCTCCTCTTGGGCTGAGACTCAACGCCAGGAAGAGCGTTCTTTCTCCTGCCCAGGGAACCACTTATCTGGGAATCGTTTGGGATTCGGTCACGATGCGGGCACGTCTATCTCCCGCTCGGATCGAAACCATTCGGTATACTCTAAGCAAAGTCAGCCTAGGTCGACACCTCACTGTTTATCAGTGTCAAAGCTTGCTGGGGCTCATGGCGCCAGCATCCACGGTGATCCCTTTTGGGCTGTTACACATGAGACTTTTGGAGTTGTGGCTCAGAGCCAGGGGATTTCATCCAAGGGCCAATCCTCAGAGGCTAATAAAAGTGACGTGCCGCGGGTTTCGTACACTAACTATGTGGTTCAGACCCCGGTTTCTGAACAGGATAGCAAGACAGATTTTTCTCTGGGCCCAGGACAAGCTCTGGTCACTCAGGGCAGTGTAAATTCCAGGGCAGCTGAATGTGGGAGCAGACTTTATGTCCCGACAGACTTTACGGATGGGCGAGTGGAAATTCCAACCAGAGATTGTCAGTCAAATATGGACCAGATTTCACAGAGCAGAACTGGACCTCTTCGCCTCATCTGAGACAGCGCAATGTCCCCTCTACTTCTCTCTCAGTCTCCCAGCTCTGCTGGGTCTGGATGCGATGGCTCATACATGGCCCAGGATGCGCCTGTAGGCCTTCCCTCTAGTCGCTCTGCTCCCAGAAGTTCTGGCCAGGTTCCGCCAACAAGGGTTCGACCTCTTATTGATTGCGCCTTGTTGGCCGAGCCGAATATGGTTCTCAGAGGTAGTGTCTCTCCTCAACGGCTCGCCGTGGGCAATTCCGGCGATGAAGGACCTTCTGTCTCAGGCAGGTGGCACAATAGTCCATCCCAGGCCCGACCTGTGGAACCTGCAAGTTTGGCCCCTGAAGGGTACCAGCTGAGGAACACTGAACTGTCGCCTGCAGTTATCGAAACCATATTAAGTGCTAGAGCTCCCTCTACCAGGAAACTTTATGCCGGGAAATGGAGCATCTTTGACAGATGGTGCGTGATGGAGCAGCTTAATCCAGTTAACTGCCACGTTGCTTCAGTTCTGGATTTTCTGCAAGAAAAGTTGCCTGCCTCGCAGGCGCCTGCCCCTTCACTCTCAGGGTTTATGTCGCAGCTCTCTTGGCTTGCCACACCCTGGTGGATGGGGTACCTCTGGGGAGGCATGCTCTGCTGGCTCGTTTCATTCGCGGAGCCAGGCGGTTGAGGCCACCCGTAAGAACCAAGATTCCTTTGTGGGACCTAGCTATTGTCCTCGAGGGTCTGGTTAAGACCCCCTTTGAACCGCTAGAGTCAGTGTCGGACAAACTTCTGACTCTAAAGATGGTCTTTCTTATGGCAATAACGTCCTTAAAGAGAATTGGGGATATGCATGCTCTGTCGGTTTCGCCATCCTGCTTAAACTTTGCCGCTGGTATGGTGAAAGTGATATTGCATCCTCATCCTGACTACTTACCCAAGGTCCCTTTCTCGACTGCACATCCAGTCACTCTCGAAACCTTCTGTCCTCTGCCATTTGTGACACCGGAGCAGGAGAGATTTCATGGACTGTGTCCAGTGCATTCTCTCTGGGCTTACGTCCACCGCACTAGCCAGTGGCTTAAGGCTGAGCAATTGTTTGTTTGTCCTGGGGACCGTAACCGAGGTTCTGCTGCCACAAAACAGACCATGTCACATATGTCAGGGATGCTATTGCCCTGGCCTATGAGGCGCACGGTCAAGCTTCGCCTTTAGGGGTGCCTGATTACAGAATGTCTGTGATGCGGCAGGCTGGTCCTCTCCGCACACATTCATAAGATTTTATAGCTTGGCTGCTTATTTGAGTCCGGGCTCCCATGTCCTTGAGTCGGTGTCCCAAGCTACTGTCTGAGGCCTATTGTGCTCTTGTGCACACCTACACAACCGTAGGGAGTCCGGACACCATCAGCACGATGGCGTGGGTATTCTTGTTCCCATATGCATTCTTCATGCAGCATTGAGTGAAGCTTTTGAAAGGGAAGTCTCGGGGTTACTTGATTGTAACCCTATTCCCTGATAAAGCGGAACGAGATGCTGCATTGCAGTGCCATGCTGAAGTTGCCCCAGGACCGGTCTTCAAACAAAAAACCTGAAGGCTGGCAGCTGGGGCTCATCTACAGTGACATCACCCGCCGAGGCTATAGTTTTTGCCAGTCAATTTCATTGATGTGTTTAAACACACTTTTCACAGCCGGTTCATGTTCCCATATGCATTCTTCATGCAACATCTCGTTCCGCTTTATCAGGGAACAGGGTTACAATCAAGTAACTCTGAGAGTTTTTTTGCATATTTCTTTTATTCATCTATGCTGGAGTGTGATTATCGCTCCATGCTATCTAAGAGGGAACTTGTGTCATTATGTGCTACAGTGGACTCCTGTCGTTCCATACAGTACAAGTGTGGACCTTTTTTGTGTAAGGCAAATCACCGAATAAAATGCATTCATATAAGTGTGAACTGAGCACACAAGTATGATGAACAATTGATTGACATCTAGTGCTTGTGAAAACTGGTCAGGCGATTATTGTGGGACTGAACTATTTTGAAGGTATGCGATTCGATCCCGGCTTCCCCCAGCCATGTGTCGAAGTATCCTTGAGCAAGATATTGAACCCCAAATTGCTCCCGAAGCTGTGCCTTTGGTGTGTGTTAATGATTAGTTTAATTTGTACTGATGGGCAGTTAGCTCCTGCCATCAGTGTATGAATGTGTGTGTATGGGTACATGTGATTTGTAGTGTGAAAGCGCTTTGAATAGTCGGACGACTAGAAAGGCGCTATACAAGTACAGTCCATTTACATTTAGCTTGAAATTAGTTAGGAAATCCACTGAAGTTGATCTTTCAAGACACTATTTAGGCGAGATTAGGTTTTATTTTTATTTAGGTGTTATTAACTTTGCTTATTTCTTTTATTTATCCATGCTGGCATGTTAATGCCGCTCACTGCTATCTAAGAGGGAACTTGTGTCATTATGTACTAGCCAATAGTGTACCTCTGTCATTTCATACCATACAAGTGTGGACCTTTTTTCTGTAATGTGAATCAACAAATAAACTGCTTTCCTAATAATATAGACTAAGGATAGGGGCATTGAAAACTAGCCAGGGCGGCTGTGGCTTGGTGGCAGAGCGTTTGTCCACCAATTGGAAGGTCGGTGGTTCGAACCCAGCTTCCCCCAGCCCCCATGTGTCGAAGTATCCTTGAGCAAGATACTAAACCCCAAATTGCTCCTGAAGCTGCACCTTTAGTATGTTGGTTTGGATAAAAGTGTCTGCTAAATGTAGATTGAAAACCTGTCAAGGGATTTTTGGGGATTGAACCATTTCAACAGTTTAGTAAAACTCTAATAATCTGTTTTTAGCAATTAATAAAAAATTAAAGGCAATGCATACTTCACCATTATACACACTACATATGATATGATATTATATATAATAATAATTGAAGAAATAAAGCAAATTTTGTTGCTAATAGTCTTTGATATAGGGTTAACCCTACACACAGCTACTTTCAGACATGATGTCATATTAGTAAAATTCTTGTGGTTTAAATGAATATCATGGCCATGCAGGCTTAGGTGGCATCTAAATGGGATGGCGTGACGCTCACACTCCTTCCTGGATGTATTCATTGGCACAGAAAAAGACATCTATGTCAGTTATGTGACAATGTTTGACAGAAAATACTTACTTAGTGTTTGATAATGCTTCTCTTTTTTAAATATGTTCCTGCTCTATCTCTGTATAGGAAAATAAATAATTAGCTTGAGAACCTTTAATGAACCCCTCCTTGAACCGCCACCTTATTGTGGTGGAGGGGTTTGCGTGCCTGAATGAACCTAGGAGGTATGTTGTCTGGGGCTATTGGCCCTGGTAGGGTCTCCCAAGGCAAACAGGTCCTGGGTGACAGGCCAGACAAAGAGCGGTTCGAATCCCCCTTATGGCGAATTTTAAAACTAGGTCCGTGACGTCGCCCGGTACGCCGCAACCTGGGCCCCACCCTGGAGCCAGGCCCGGGGTTGGGGCTCGAATGCGAGCGCCTGGTGGCCGGGTTTTGCCCAATGGGGCCCGGCCGGGCTCAGCCTGAACGAGCGATGTGGGGCCGATCTCCCGTGGGCCCACCACCTGCAGGAGGAACCGTAGGGGGCCGGTGCTTTGTGGATTGGGTGGCAGTCGAAGGCGGGGGCCTCGGCGACCCAATCCCCGGACACGGAATCTGGCTCTAGGGACATGGAATGTCACCTTGCTGGGGGGGAAGGAGCCTGAGCTGGTGCGGGAGGTTGAGAGATACCGACTAGAGATAGTCAGGCTGGAGACATTGAGTCCGAGTGGACCTCTATTGTCGATGCAGCCGCTCGGAGCTGTGGCCGCAGGGTCTCCGGTGCCTGTCGTGGCGGCAATTTCCGAACCCGGTGGTAGACCCCGGAAGTAAGGGATGCCGTCAAGCTGAAGAAGGAGTCCTATCGAGCCTGGCTGGCTCGGGGGACTCTGATGGGATGGCAGCTGATGGGTACCGAAGGGCCAAGCGAGCCTCAGCCCGGGTGGTTGCAGAGGCAAAAACCTGGGTCTGGGAGGAGTTCAGTGAGGCCATGGAGAAGGACTATCGGTCGGCCTCGAAGAAATTCTGGCAAACCATCCAGCGCCTCAGGAGGGGGAAGCAGTGCCCTGCACCCACTGTTTACAGTGGGGGTGGGAATCTGCTGACTTCGACTGGGGACATCCTTGGACGGTGGAAGGAGTACTTCGAGGATCTCAACCCCACCGGCATGTCTTCCAATGCGGAAGCAGAGGCGGAGGGCTCGGTTGCAGACTTGTCGAGCTCCCGGGCTGAGGTCACTGAGGTAGTTGAGAAGCTCCTCAGTGGCAAGGCACGCAGCAGGAGTTTGGTTCGCATTGCTGGCAGTAAGTCAGATCTGTTCCCTGTGCATGTTGGACTCCGGCAGGGCTGCCCTTTGTCACCGGTCCTGTTCATTGTTTATATGGACAGGATTTCTAGGCGCAGTTCGGGGGCCGGAGGGAGTCCGGTTTGGGGACCACAGGATTTCGTCTCTGCTTTTTGCAGATGATGTTGTCCTGTTGGCTTCTTCAAATCAGGACCTTCAGCGTGCACTGGGACGGTTTGCAGCCGAGTGTGAAGCAGCGGGGATGAGAATCAGCACCTCCGAGTCCGAGGCCATGGTTCTCAGCCGGAAAAGGGTGGCTTGTCCCCTTCAGGTTGGTGGAGAGCTCCTGGCTCAAGTGGAGGAGTTTAAGTATCTTGGGGTCTTGTTCACGAGTGAGGGAAGGATGGAGTGGGAGATCGACAGGCGGATCGGTGCATCCTCTGCAGTGATGCGGTCGATGTACCGGTCTGTCGTGGTGAAGAAGGAGCTGAGCTGCAAGGCAAAGCTCTCTATTTACCAGTCGATCTACGTTCCTACTCTCACCTATGGTCATGAGCTTTGGGTCATGACCTAAAGGACAATATCCCGGATACAGGCGGCCGAAATGAGTTTCCTCCGCAGGGTGGCTGGGCGCTCCCTTAGAGATAGGGTGAGGAGCTCGGTCACTCGGGAGGAGCTCAAAGTAGAGCCACTGCTCCTCCACATCGAGAGGAGTCAGCTGAGGTCGCTCGGGCTCTGTCCCGGATGCCTCCTGGACGCCTCCCTGGGGAGGTGTTCCGGGCATGTCCAACCGAGAGGAGGCCCCGGGGAAGACCTAGGACACGCTGGAGGGACTTTGTCTCTCGGCTGGCCTGGGAACGCCTCGGTATTCCCCCAGAAGAGCTCGAGGAAGTGTCTGGGGAGAGGGAAGTCTGGGCGTCTCTGCTTAGACTGCTGCCCCCGCGACCCGGCCCCGGATAAGCGGTAGAAAATGGATGGATGGATGGACCTTAATGAATCGTTTACCTATATGCAGAAATTTTGAAATGCTTGTCATTTATTTCATGTATTTATTTTTTTAATGAAGGCTACAATCTGTGTCATAAAGATTTACAATTTTTGGTGAATACAGAAGGTGAAACATATTTGAACGCTGTCTAATGGTGCAGAATTATAATTTTGGAACTGAGCGTTTGCATAAAGTTGCAGGCACAACCAATGCCGCATTCATTTCACAACGATACTCAGCAGCAGTTGGTCTGTATGGGTTTTTACATCCCAATATTGTCAACTGAAATTCCTCTTCAGCATTTACAGTTTAACCTGAACAGAAATGGGCATTGAAATAAAACAGAAAAGAAGGTTCCCACTACAGATTGACTGAAGTCCCTTCTTTGCTAGAAAACAAAATGACACTGGTCCCCTGTTGCATGGGACGGAGTAAGGCTCACACTCCTGCATGAATTATTCATTAGAAGAAGAAGACATTATCATTGTCAGTAGTTATGTGACAAAGTTTGACAGAATATAATTACTTATTATTTGTAATTATACAGTATAGTAAACTAGTAAAGTTTGCAAGCATAAATGCAAAGAAATGCACACAAAACTTTTTTCATGGGATAGGCTCCAGTCACCCACGACCCCTAAAGGTGTGTTCCACCAGACGCGAATCGCTTCATTCGCGTGAGTGATTTACATGTTAAGTCAATGCAAAGAAGCAAATTGACATTTTGCGGCACGAATGACGCGAATTGAGAGTATGCGCATGATTTGCGCATCACACATTAAAAATCTGAACTTTGGCAGATATTCGCGCCGCCTTAACCAATCAGGAGCTTGCTCGAGTAGTGACGTGATAAGGAGCGAGGCAGAAATCCAAACAACAATGGAGGATAAAATAATAGTTGCACACCCTGGTACAGTAGGTGGCGGCATGCACCTGAACAAGTTGGTTGGACCCACCATAAAAACCAGAGAGAGAGGATAAAATAATTGTGGTTGTGTGTGGATACTCGTAGCTGTACGATACGTCCTTATATCATTATAGAAACTGGAAAGCTTTGGACGAAAGTGAGTGAGGAGGTCAGAAAGTCTGGTAATTTGAAAAAACGTTCTTTACTCAATGGGAATGGCTTACTGCTAGCCCCTCCCATGACACGAATTCGCATCTGGTGTGTAGAAATGTACACGCAAATGGAGCGAATTTCACACGCGACTGAAGCGAGTAAACTCAAAATGATCAACTTAACGCGAATAGCGTGAATTATTCGCGTCCTGTGTGAACACACCTTAACGGGAACAAGCGGTAGAAAATGAGTGACTGACTGACTGATCGATGTCTGCTCCTCATGTGGGGCCCAAGCAGCCCCCACCATGCAGAGCCTCTCGAGCTTTCAGAGCTGCCCCTGCCGAGCCTCCTGAGCTGCCGCTGCCCGAGCCTCCAGAGCTTCCAGAGCTGCCGCTGCCCGAGCCTCCCGTGACCCCCGAGCTTCCCATGCTTCAGCCTCCAGACTTTCCCAAGCTGCATCTTCCAAAGTTTCCCGAGCTGCAGCCTCCAAAGTTTCCCAAGCTGCAGCCAAACCCCGGGCTTCCAGAGTTTCCCGAGCTGCAGCCTCCAGAGCTTCCCAGCAGTCAACGCTTCCAGAGGCCTCCAGCCAAGTCGAGACTCGTGATCCGTAATGTTATCCGAACCGTGAGTTTTGTGATTCGTTACACAACAAATATCCATTTTGTTTAACTACAGTGCTCACTCGAAACACATGACTAAATGGTGCTTTGTCATTGGCTGAGGGCGAAGCCCTGAACTTTTCAAAAAATAAATAAAATAAAGGCCACATTATTTATTTAATTTTTAAATTGAAGTCATTTAAAATTCAAATCCTGAACAGGGTGAATCGAGATCGCGATTTTATAATGATTTATCATGCAGGCCTAGGTTACATTGGTTATTTCCTGTCTTAGGTCTTTGGTAAGTGGTCGGTTCCCTCGTGTGTGGTAGTGTTACTTCCGTCCTTGAGTTCCTGATTGTTTCATCTGTGTCTCCGTGTGCACCTGTATCTCGTTGTCTACCCTTCCCTTGAGTGTATTTAGTCTGGGTTTCCCTATCTTTGTGTCAGTCTGTCGTCCTCTATGAAGTTGGTTTTGTCAGTTTGAGTGTTTTGTTAGAACTTACCTACGTTGGGATTTATATCTATTTTTTGCCTACCTGCCTGCCTGCCTGCCTGCCTGCCTGCCTGCCTTTATCTTCAATAAAGACTCCACTCATCCTCCAAGTAGGTCTGCGTCTGGGTTCTCTCTTCCCGGTTGCCAACCCGAAATTGTGACACATATCCCCCTTATGAGTAACATAAAATCAAGGACCATGATGCCCCGTATAGCGCAACTGGGGCACCACCCTGGAGCCAGGCCCGGGGTTGGTGCTTAGATGGGCCTGGTGACCCCATAGGGCCCGGATGGGCTCAGCCAAAAAGAGCGACGTGGGGCAGGAGGAACCGTAAGGGGCCGGTGCATTGTGGATTGGGTGGCAGTTGAAGGCTGGGGACTTGGCGACCCAATCCCTTTGCCAGCGCAAACTTCAGCTTCAAGCTGAAGAGCAAGAGGAGGGCTACGTCCAGCTACAGCACAGCACAGCTACCAATTGGTGCAACAGCGAAATGCCAGCTTGCACCAGGATATCCTGTCCACTCAGACCGAGCTCTCCCATGCACAGGAGGCTCGAGATGAGCTGCTGGAGAGCACAGACGCTCTCCGTGTGCAGCTCCAAGCAGTGCCACACAGCGCCAGAACTGAACAGGTAAGTACGGTCGAGCCCCCGCCCGACGGTCTATACAGGCCCAACAGACTGGCCTAGCAACGCCAGCCAACCCAGCGACCACAGATAGGAGCTCTGACCTCCTCACTCTGGACACCTATCGAGTGCCTCCCATAGCCCGCTCGGTAGACACAGAAGCCCCACCTTCCCGCAGAGCAACACAGTCACACTACTTTGCGCCTTGGTAGGACAGGACTTCCACGGTGAAGGGAGGAAGATCCCTGTGGGGCACCGCGCAGTTTCGGCCCATCACTGGTAAGTGAACCACACTGCCAGGGCCAGCGCCACGCCCGAGCTCCTTCCCCGCCGCATGGGGAACGAAGCCTCTCTCACTGCTATGGCAACCTGCAGCGTCTATGGAGCTTCAGATGACTCGGATGGGCCGTGCCCTCCTTGAGAACAGGGCCTGTGCACCAGACAGCTTGAGCCCCTGTCCAGGGACATGAATCGGTTCAACCCAAACGCTCCCCCAACCGCTAGGGTCTACTTCTTTGGTTGGGACAGAGACTCACGGGAACCCATGGCCCTTCTTGAGATCACCACCCTGGACGCCCCAAGGCCTCCATTCCTGTACCTTCTGGGTGATCTTGTGCGCAAGGGCAATGCCCGGCGTATTTACACCTCCGTGGTGGTAGGGGTGTATGTCAGCACTCTCGCCCTTCTTGATTCCAATTCTGATATCAGCCTAATGTGTGCCAGCACTTTTGCAGAAATAGGTAGAGCCATGTTCACTCTTGGGAAGCTGTTACAAGTCGAAACTTGTAACATGAACATCACCAGTTACACTCAGGACAGGTCACCCATCACCAAGTGCGCGTGGGTTGACATTACCCTGCAGGAGATGACACTGGAGTGCCCCATTTATATCTGCACCTTGGACACAGAACCGCTGCTCATTGGCCAAGACCTACTGGACCAACTGGCCCCACTCATTGACTCCCATAAGGGGCACATTTGGGCTCAGGTTAACTCCCCCAAGCCCCTTGGCTCCGCCGGCGGCGGGGTCACCTTAGACGGACAAGTTGCCGTCCTCCAGGAGTCTAGATGACCTCTGCCAATGATAATGCCTTTCCCAGCACCTGAACCTGGTGCTGATCCTTTGCGGCCACCTGTGAGCTCGCCACAACCACAGACAGAAGTTCTGCACCCCTTTCTTCACCACGAGTCTTTCCTGTGCTCACTGAGAAACACCAACACAGACTTGTACAGCCCTCAGGTGGTTGGTGGAGTGCGCCTTAATGGTGTCACCACTCCAGATGTGCTTTTGGCCATATGGTCTGAAAGGTCAGCCATCAGCCAAGAGTGGTACGACCAGCTCTGCCAACGCACACTTGCTCCTGCTTTTGCGCAGTGCAGCCATCGCCTTTTTTCAGCCGGGTCACCACAGACCCTCCTTAAGGCAGTTGGGCCCTCTCGTTACAGATTGGGAGGAAACTGGTTACGCACTTTGTCAGCATTGTCCCTATGCTCCAAACCCCATTCTTCTTAGGAGCCGACCTCCTTGTTAGACTCTGCACCCAGCTGGACACAGTCAACCAAGTTCTGTGGGCCCAAGTGAGCGCCGAAGCCTCTGTTCTGACCACTGAACCAGAACACTTAATATCTGGGCAAACCATTCCCCAGGCATGTCAGGTTGCTATCGAGGCCGATGTGATTGTACCCACTTGGACAGCAGGTGTCCCCTTCCGCCTCATACTCCTTAAGGGACAGAAGATGCCAGGTTCACAAGCCTTCTTCCAGCCCCTGTCCCACTTCTGGGAACTCAACCTGACAGTCTGTGGCATGCCCCTGCTTGAGTTGGATCATCGTTCAACCTACCTACTGGTGCAGAATCCGACGTACACCCCAATCCAGGTGTCAGCTCGACAACCATTGGGTGTACTGAACGACAGTTCATTCCACGATTTCGAACTGACCATCCCAGTCATTGGGAGAACTTCCTCCATCCTTGACCAGGAACGACAACCTGGACAATGCTCTTTTCAATTTCCCAACCAAAATGCTCACCATTGCCCGCCACAAAATGCTCCAAGAGGAAGCGATCTGTGGGACGTCCTTAAGTGACGACTGTGACATGGTCGTGTACTCTCTCGTGACCCAACCGGCCGGCCCAGCTTCAGGTGGAGACGCAACCAACTCCCCACTCTTAGAGCCCTATCCTGGTTTTGGGTTTGAGACTAAGCAACAGCTTACGCCTTGACCACAGAGCACCAGAAAGATGCACTCCACCACCTCTGAGCAACCAAAGGATCCAAAGCCTACTACGACAGGAAAGTGTCCCATCACGAGTACCAAGTAGGCGATGAGGTCTTCTATTTCAGATTCACCAAGCCAGTTGATGTCTCAAAGAAGTTCTTACCAAGTTGGTCAGGCCCCTTCGAGATTGTGGGGAAGCTATCACCGTACTGGATCAGAGACTAAGGCAGCCACCAGCCTATAAATGGGTCCAGGCTAACCAGATAAAACCTCACAAGCCATGCCTACTCCCAGAGAGATTGACACACCCTACTCCTGAAAGGGGGGAACAGCCCCCCCCCCCCCCAAGGAGAAGGCCACACCTCCCAGTAGAGCCATCACTTAGTTGCATGCTAGCATGCACCAACCCCTAACAAACCTCTGTCTATATAGTCACCCAACTTGGTTCCCCTTAACACCTTGCATGCCTTAGAGTACCTGTCAGGAGTTGTCAAGGAAGATGTAGATGACCTATGTGCAGATAGTAAGGGATTTAATGTAAGATCTAATCAGAGGGATAACCTCCTCGTTTAACAGCCTGAGCAGTGGAAGGATTCCAGGCTATCTGGTTTTCCTAGACCTGTTGAGCAGATCCTTAAATCAGCTACTACCACAGAGTGCAACCTTCACAAGTACATTTGGCATATAGTTTTGGTGGCACCAAATTTGCAGGCATCGGCCGGATCGCTGAAAGGAAAGACTCTGGGGCGCTGGGCAGCAGAGACTCTGGGCGTCGGCCACGCCTCTGCCGATGCCCTGTTCGCCCAGGAGGGAGCCTGGCGAACAGGAGCAGGCAACTGGCTTGATAACTGGGGAGCAGGCTGCCAGGTAGCAGCCTGACGGGCGAGCTGATGGCTGCGGGGGAACCCCCAGTGTACTGGGCGAGTACCTAGGTATGGGTCTGGGATAGGGGTGTACTCGTGACTGAGAGGCTGTAGGCCGACCCAGATGCAGAATGCTTTAGATGAGAAGTGGAGGGTTTATTTAATGTCCATGCAGGGAAAATCCAGAAGGCCAAGACAGGCAGAAGCCAAGGTACCAAAAACAGGCAAAAGTCCAGGAACACATAGGCAAAATTCAACATGCAGGGGAAAACAACGGGAACAAATACCTGGAAAACTCAACGGTGAACTGACAAAGACACAGGGAGAACACACAGACTAAATACTCTCGGGGACAGGGGTGACAACGAGGCGCAGGTGCACAACGGGACACAGGTGAACACAATCAGGGAATCAGGGACAGGAAGTAAAACCGATAGACAGATGGAAACTGACACATACCAAAATAAAATAGGAAGTACCTAATCAAAACCCCAAGACACAAACTCAATAACCAATTTCAAAATAAGACAACACACAGAACCGAAACCCAAGACAGACATCCTTAGAATAACAGAAGTTTATTCACAAGGCTTTGGGTTTGGTTTAAATAGGTTGATAGGAGGTCTCCAGACAGACGGGTTGGAAGGCAAGGAAGCAGGGCAGGTCAGTAGACAGACTGGAGAGTCTCAGGCAGACAGGCGGGTTGGTTGGTAGGGAAGCAGGGAAGGCAGATGAGCTGGGGAAGACGCTGCTGGGCGAGGCAGGCTGACGGACAGAGGAGGCAGGCGAGAATGAACCTGGAGCACAGGAAAATCCGGTTTAACGTGGGATAAAACTTAATTAATACATCAGGAAGAATTAGAATAAGATTGTGTATGTGGATGGAATGTTGGTGCCGTGAATCTAAAAAACCCTGCATAACTTTACAGAAGACTTTCAGACCAGTGTAAGGTGTTTCTTCTCTGATTCTTACGTCTCTTCACTGCTGTTCTCCAAGACATTAACGGATCCAAAAACTTCCCTCTCCAAAAAGAGTGGGAGTAGGGGGTAGAGGGGTTGATGCGGCAATGCCTGACTGACTCCTGAGGCCCCCGAACTGACTCGCAAAAGGGCTCTCAGAAACATGTCAGAAAAGGGAGATCTCCATCAGCTCTGAAAGAAATACTTGTTAAAAGAAACAAAGAAACGTTGGACTTTATGCACCAGTCACGTGGTACTGAGAAAGATAAAAACAGAGAGAGAGAGACAGAAATTTGGAGTGAAACAGACTCAAAGACCTAACTCTTAAAGGAATACCCTTTTTTTTAGCGAACTTAAACTGCTGATACCAGATTAAAGAAATGACTGCATCCAGTTGCAACACCCAAGTCCTAACGAGGCCCATGGCAAACTTTAAACCCATCCAAAAGTTGGCAGATGCTTACACCGGGTTGCCATCACAACCAAACTTCATCCACCTGCTTATGGAGAAAGGAATCCAAACGCCCAATGCCATGGGACCAACAGAGAGGCCTGAAACATGGAACTCAGAGAGGATGCATCTGGAACTTGTCAACGTTGAGTTCCCATAGAAATGCCACCGCCTCACCTCTCCCTCCGAGGCAACGCCTGCCCCTCTCAGCCAAAATTCAGGTGAAAGCAACAAATACCTTTCTGCTCTATATTTATATATTCTATATTTATCTGCTCATTTCTGTGTCTAGTAGTATATTTGTTTGTGTAGTCTAGTAATTATTATCATGTGTGTACACATGTTCCATCGCAGACTGACAACTCATCTGTTCAGTCTGCACCTTGGCCTATAAAAAACACTCTATCTGTCATTGTTTCTATATGTAGCAGTTCACCATATTTGATGAAGTTGATGTACTAGCATGAGTCTTTTTGTTTTTGTATCCACATGGCTGAATAGACTTACAATAAGTGCTATTGTCAGTTGCTCTGAATAAAAGCCATTGGTCATTTGATTTCCAACCTCGTTGTGACATGACGTCAGGAGTGGCTTGCACAGGCTTCCATGTACGTTTGCCGACAAGGGCAAATGCATGGCAACTTAAGAAAACACATGTAAATAGACAAAACACAAGACCATTTAAAAAAACATCTTCATTAATTTGACAACAAATGCGCAGCATTTAGAAAATATGCTGCAAAAACCGAAGGGCACTTCAAAAACACAGAACATAGCCAAATACAGAAACGTGCTGCAAAACACACACAATAAAATCAAATGCACGAACAAGCTGCATAAACAGATAACCTGTCTGAATCTCCATGCTTAAAAACTTATATGTGAGGACAAAACATTTCACCAGTGGATTTAATGCAGGAAACCTTGCAGACTGTAATATGTTTTTTACGTGCACTTGGTCACTCCAACATTCATAATAGGCTCCAATCTATCTGCAGTGTTTCCCACTCATTTGTGGCGGTGCGCCACAGATTCAATACCAGTAGTTTTTTTTCAAATTCCTTCAAAATTTCTTTCAAAATGCTTTACAAACTTTTTCTTTGAATCTGCATGCTCCCTCAAGGTAAGGGCATGCAAGAGATCAGACACCGAAGAACCAGTTAAGAATCAGTGTCTAGTGGGATCATTTTATTAATGACGTTGTCCTTCCTGGGAATGGCGAGAAAACATTTGACTGTCCAGATTTTGAAGTAGCCCGAAGTCTAGTGGACGCAACCTGATCCTTTTGACAGGTGAATGTCCGCATTCCGGCATTCCGGGCTGCATCATACAGACCATGTGCAAACCAACTGGTTGGTGTTTTTATAGACATTTTCAACCTTTCCCTCTTCTTGTCTGTAGTCCCGAAATACTTTAAAATGTCCATCTTCGTTCCTGTACCAAAGCAATCCAAAATCACAAGCTTAAATGACTGGTGTCCTGTTGTTCTGACCCCCATCATCAGCAAATGCTTCGAGAGACTAATCAGATACTACATTTGCTCTGTTCTACCTCCCTCCCTGGATCCACTGCAGTTTGCATACTGCAATAACCGCTCCACTGATGATGCCATTGCATTCACAATACACACTGCTCTCTCCCACCTGGAAAAAAGAAACACATATGTGAGAATGCTGTTTTTGACTACAGCTCAGCATTCAACACCATAGTGCCCTCCAAGCTTGATGTGAAACTCTGGGCCCTGGGCTTAAACAGCTGGATCCTGGACTTCCTGTCAAGCAGACAACAGGTGGTTTGAATGGGCAGCAAAATCTCATCATTGACCCTCAACACTGGAGATTGACAGGGCTGTGTTCTCAGCCCACTCCTGTATTCCCTCAGCACACATGACTGTGTGGCAACACATTGCTCCAATGCCCTCGTTAAGTTTGCTGATGATACGATGGTGGTAGGTCTGATCACTGACAATGATGAAACAGGAAAGGAGGTGCACACTCTGACACTCTGGTGTCAGGAACACAACCTTTCCCTTAACGGCAGTAAGACCAAGGAACTGCATCACTGCAGGTAGTATGGCATTAGCACCGCCCATAGTTATGGGCAAAGCCTTGCAAAGGGTGGTGCGAACTGCCAGACACATCATTGGAGGTGAGCTTCCCTCCCTCCAGGACATATACACCAGTCAGTGTGTGAAAAAAGCTTGGAGGATCATTAAAGAATCCAGCCACCCAAGCCATGGGCTGCTCTCACTGCTACCATCAGGCAGGCGGTACTGTAGCATCAGGACCCGCACCAGCCGACTTCATGACAACTTCTTCCCCCAAGCAATCAGACTTTTGAACTCCTGATCTTCACGATCAATAACTGTACTGCACTTTATTGTCATAAATTATTTTTTAGATATGTAAATAATGTAATTATATATACATTATAACGACTGCTATGTTGCTCGGACTGCACCCAAGAATTTCACACACCATTGCACTTGTGTATATGGTTATGTGACAGTAAAAGTGATTTCATTTGAAACGATTTGATTTCGATTTGAAGGACTGTCTCGTCAACTTCTACCAAAAACAGTAAAGTTATGCCACAATCCACAGACTACATCAATAGAAACGGAAATTTTCTTTGAATGTACAAGCCTTGTGTGACTACGAGTTTCATGAACGTTGTTGTCAGTAATGGATTCGTTTTGATCAATATTTAACATTATGTAGGCTAGGTTATGCATCAGGCTAGGTTATGCATCAATGGCAAATGTGAACCGGAGTATGTGCCATGATATTGTGGAGTATTTGAGTTTGTACATTGACAGAATGGATTTTATATTGTCTATATTTAGAAAGACACAATAGGACTTTGAAAATACAAGAGAGACAAAAATGCTATCGACAATATTTTAATAAAACAATATTATCCTGGCAGATTTTGTGAAGAGAAGTCACGTTTTTCTATTATTTTTGTCGTGCTTCCCATTTACACCGGCAAGCGCATGCCCAGTATACGTGATTAGTTACGTGATATGCGTTTTAAGGCATAGTAGTATGGACGGAGATTATTTCGGAAATGGGGCTGAAATGTTTATCTGGATGGAGATCATTTTTGAATTAAAACACTGTTTTTAAACTACAATTTAATAGTGCTGACGTAGCCCCATAGCATCAGCATTGAAGTTCCCTTGAGAGGGAACGTACCAGGTTACATAGGTAATGGTTCCCTCTTAGGGAACGAGACACAGCATCTAGCTGCCATACTTCTGGCATGCCTGTGAGCGGCTTGCTTCAGTCGATCAGAAGGCTGACGACAACAGTGAAGCCGGCTCCCTTTGTAACCTTCGGTTCCGCTGGCGTGCGTCATGTGTTGACGTTAAACCAAGATCCATCCAAGATTGGACTAGTTGATACAGAGATTCAGAGGCAGTCACACTGAGGGCGCTCCCCATAGCGTCAGCTGACGCAGCGTTGAAGTTTCCTTGAAAGGGAACTATAGTTATCTCCTTAACTTCTATTCTGTCCTCACCATGAGTTAACTGGATTCAAAGCTAGACAGGTAGCTAACAGTGTGATGTCCTCCAATGAACACAAGGCGTAACCTTTCTTGCATATTTATTGAAGCATCACAATTTACTGTAAAACTGTAGCAAACAAAGCACAAATGACAAACAGAAATCAGCACACAACCAACACACATAGGCACAATGTAAACAACCATTAGAAACTAAAAATGTTGAATCGTAGTGCTAACTCCCAACCTACAGCCATGCTAGCTATCAATTAATCCTTCTATTTATATCTGTATGTTCAGCAAAACAAAAACACAGGAACTATATTTTGCTTATACAATCTAAAAATGGTAAACAACATACTTACGGACAAATAGTGTCCAAGGCAACAATGTCACAAAACAAACTGCAGCAGGAGAAGGCAGCTGGCTCCTTTCTCCACCATGCTCAATTAACACTGAGGAAATCCCCTAATCTAATAACTCTGCTGTTGAACAACCAGCAGAGGGCACCGCAGCACACCCCCCCCTGCAGAACAGCTTTACAGAGGGCAGAACACTCCCCGCCTGGTACAATATAATTGTACCACTAAAACATTTAAGAAGATGTGCAACTACGACAATGCAAAGGAAAAGGTCAAAAAAAAAAGGACATATTTACTGTGCCTCAGATAAAAGGAGAACCATGTCAGAGATTGGTCTCAGAAACACTTTCACAGTCCCTTCCTTTATTGTCCTTACTTCTGCCTTGCGAACCTTGTTGTCGCTGCTGAGGAATGTCTTGATGACAAGTCCCACGGGCCAGTCATTCCTGTGAGCTTGGCTATCTTTGAGTAATACAACATCTCCAACTTTGATGTTGGGCTTGTCCTCTGTCCCTTTTTTTCGACTCTGAAGAGTGGTAAGGTATTCTCCCCTCCATCTCTTCCAGAAAGTGTCCGCAAGGCACTGAACCTGTTTCCACTGTTTTGTATGGAGCTCAGCTGGATCAAAGTCGCCAGAGGGGGCTGATAAAGCATTAGTCTTCTGGGTTAAGATCATTGCTGGCGTGAGAACAGCTGGCATGTCCGGGTCAGTAGATACCGGTACTAACGGTCTGGCATTCATTATTGCCATTACTTCAGCCATCAAGGTACTCAATACTTCATGCGTGAGTCGAGTATGTGTAGACTGAAGAAGCATTGCATCCAGGATTCGTCTAGCAACACCAATGAGTCGCTCCCACGAACCACCCATGTGTGAAGAATGTGGGGGATTAAATTGCCATGTGCAGCCTTTCTCTTGAAGGTAGCTGTTCAGTGTAGTCCCATTGTTGTCGATGTTTAGCTCTCTACAGGCACCAATAAAATTAGTTCCTCTGTCAGAGCGAAGAAGTTTTGCCGGTCCACGAACAGAGAAAAATCTTCTCAATGCATTTATGAAGCTGGATGTGGACATGGATTCAATCAGTTCAATGTGCACAGCCCTTGTTGCCATGCATGTGAAAAGCACCGCCCACCTTTTGCTGTCTGCACTGCCTCCCCTTGTGCGACGTGTCATCACCATCCATGGACCAAAGACGTCAAGGCCGACATTGGTGAAGGGCGGCATTGTTGAGAGCCTGTCAGCTGGTAAGTCTGCCATTCTTTGGGTCTGTAGTGTTCTTCTGAGCCTACGACAAATGACACATTTGTAGATAACAGAGGAGACCAGGCCTTTGCTTCCAATGATCCACAATCCTGCAGCTCTGATTGCTCCCTCTGTGATATGACGTCCCTGGTGCGCCACCCTTTCATGATAGTGCCTCACCACAAGAGTGGCAATGTGGTGGTTACGGGGGATTATTAGTGGGTGCTTTTCTTCTTTAGTCACACTTGCAGGTGCCAGGCGACCTCCAACCCTGAGTAATCCCTCTTCATCAATGATGGGATTGAGCTTTTTAAGTGGACTTCGCTTTGGTAACGTCTGCATCTTTTCGAGACATTTGTATTCTTCCCTAAAGATTTCATGCTGCACAGTGAGAACAATTACAACTTTTGCATGGGAGATCTCACTTATGGTGCTTACTTCTGTGTAGCACTTCCATCCATGGCATTTTTTCTGCTCTGAGGTCTTCTTGAATGTTGTAGCAACACGAATGAGTGACGCTATGGTGCGGCACAGGGTCCTCCAGTGGGAGAATCTTTCAAAACGATGTGACATTAACTGGGTTTCTGAGGTTTTGGTGATAAGAGTTGTAACATCAGGCCGTATCTCCACATCTGCTTCAGGGTCCACTAGAGTGAAGATGTCAGCATGTGATGGCTCTGAGTTGGACTGTGTTAAAAACGATGGTCCTGAGAGCCAGTTCGTGTGCTGAAGGTGCGAAGCATGGATAGGTCTGGTGGCATGATCTGCAGGGTTGTTTTCAGTAGAGATGTAATGCCACTGCTCAGGATGTGTAGATTTTCGGATACGAATCACTCGGTTGGCAACATATGTGTAAAATCTCCTGCTGCTGTTGTGTATGTATCCAAGGACTATCTTACTGTCAGTGTAGAATTTGACAGCATCCACATCAATATCGATCTCATCTTTAACCAGCTCATACAGTTCCACAGCCAGAACAGCAGCACATAACTCT
>WNGW01000159.1:6076-19424 GCA_011952105.1 Coreoperca whiteheadi
TTTTATTATCAAGTACTTGCACACATAAAATGTAGTCACAAACTAAATATGCAACAGATCGATAGATCGATAGCATTTCAGGACACGGTCAATTGTGGAGAGACTCACACTGTTGATTCCTTCAAAATTCATGTTGTCTTCCTCAACTCGTTGTATTTCACGCAGACAAATTAGATTATTTTGAAGGACCATATTGACAATAATTGTCTCCTGCTGTTGTGAGAACATACCTGTCCTTCCACCGGCATTTGGCAGTCTTTCAGTTCTATCAAATAAAACAGAAAGGCCTAATGCATTGAAATGTCACCAAATATGTACAATACATAAAACACTATTATATAAGTATATCACTGCAAGAAAAGGACCAATTTCTAGAGATATGTTAGAGTAATTTACTGAGTCATTCCACAACTGTACATACTGTACTGTAGGTTTGAGGGACCACAAATGATAGGACACTTACCTGTTCTCTTCTCTGAATGTCCTGACAATGGAGGCCACAGAGAACCTGCTTATATTTGGTTGAACATGCAGTCCTGCTTCCCTCATACTCATTCCATGAACCAGAACATGGTGTATGAGTGTTGCTCTAATTTAATTGGAAATGATGGCTCTTGTTCTTGTTCTTGTTCCTGTTCCTGTTCCTGTTCCTCCTCCTCCTCCTCCTCCTCCTCCTCCTGGGGCTGTGTTGTGCCATTCTGAGTTAAGTGCACCACAACTTTGGTTTTGAAAATGGATTTTAGTGTTTTAGCAATTGTGAAATACTGTAATAGACAATAACATGAAAATTCTTTTTTAAAAGTAACTGATCGAGGTATACTCAAACACAAATGAGAGTTTTTTTGTTTTTTTACACAGTAGCCAAAAAAAACCAAAACAATATTTATCATCTTCCAGAATCATGTGGGACCAACACAGTTCCAGAACCACTTTGAGCGGTTAATTCAGGAGGCAGTTCTTGATAAAGACGGTGAACCAAATCTATTCTGTTGCACGACGTGTACCTTCACTGGAGAAATATTTCCTACCATAGGCTCTGTGGTCTGGTCTCATGCTCGGGGAGTTCATCCTCACCATTTTCATCTTCACCTTCCTTATTACCTCCTTTATCTGTTAGCACTCCTATTACCACCACTTATTCTTCCAAAGAATGTAGCTAATTCTTTGGCTAGGTGACCTTGGACGCCATGGGAAAGGCCCGCTGTGTGAACAGTTTACAAAGAGATACACAAGAACTGCAAATAAGGTAATTAGGGTTAGGCACCTGTGTTACAGGTGAACGTGTGGAACTACAAAGCCATTGTTTCATTTGTAAACATCAAAAATTTACACTGGAAGTTTCTGGTTAGTAGTGACTACATTTTTACATGTCTTTTTGATTTACACTGTTTTTGATCTGGTTACAGTACATCAATGAAGCTAAAACACAGTTTATTTGGTCAATCTGCACACAACTTCACAGACCAGGCGCACTCTGACCATGCTGCAAAAAGGTTCTGGTACGTGTTCAATTTCAGCTATTCAGCCTTATTACATAAATTGTATTTAAATGTAGAAAAAGGAGATATGGAGGGAATGTTATATACATATTATGTGTATGTAAATAGAGTACATTAATAAGGTCACAAATCATACTCACACAGTGAGTACTTCAAAATGCGGAGGTCCTGCCACAGCAAGACTGACTGGATGACAATCAAATTTAAAGGAAGTGTTATGCAACACCCAGTTCAGCAAGATGGAAATAGCTGAGGGATAATCGTCATAAAGGTGTGAACGTGTTCTTCATAGACAGGACAAAACATTTACTGAAACTTAATCCTCAATTTAGATGATTTAATAAAATTAGAGTATTAAAAAAGCATGTACAAGGATCCCCTTTTGTTCAGAAAACCACAGCATGCACACAGTTAGCTGCAATCATCGTCCCAAAAGAAGAATGACTAACTTAACATTATACAGAGTTGTATATGAGATTGTGCTGCTATCTAATTGGTCGAAAAGTTGGGTTGGGGATGAGCCATGGATCTCTCCCTCGGTTCACAGCATGGTGATTTCATCTTAACCATGGTCAGCTCCTATGATAGTAAACATCTTCAGATTATGTCCTCTCCCCTAAATATTTTATGGCTGTTTTATCTGACAGCTGATCTAAACTGGTTTACTCCATTCTGCTCATACAAAGGGGTTCTTTCTTCTCCTTAAGACGTCTGTTAAATCTCATAGTCTAGCTGAGTAAATGGGGGGTTGTCAGTGCCTCTTACAGACACACACACACACACACAGCTTAGGTACTATTACTAAAAGGAACTGGTTTATTCTTCTTAACAACAGTAAAACAAAATTTTCCACTATAACAATGATAAGATGACTCTTTCTTATCTGCTTTTTCAGAACTATCTGCATAAATACATCACTTCCAAGTTAATTTTGTTTTACTGCATTTACAATTCTCTTACTGGGAGAGAGCTATGTACAGTCATTGTCCTCGACATGGACATTACAATTACATTGGACGAACCATATGCATTTGCTTAGGTGTTTTAGCACACATGCTAATTTTCAATACCTGTCCACGGGAGGCTTTTTTAAACAAGGTTTTAAAACAATGATAATAACATGAAAGTATGCACTATAGATATCTAATGTAAATCACATATTGTGTCATTGTTTAGATGGCAAAGGCAGTAATGGAGGCCTTTCCAGAGATACCAAAAATGACAAGAAAGAGATGGCACAGGATCGTAAATACTTGGCTCAGGAAATACTTCAAGCTTCAGGTACGTGTCATCATAATTATATTGTGATACTGTTGTACTCAGAATCTATATTTTGCATTTCTATATTAGTGTTGGATGCATAGACCAACTGTGCCATGTGCTCAGCCACAAAACCAGCCAGTCCAGGGCTTTCCTTCACTGACTGAGTAACGTATTTTACTTATTTGTGTTTTGTATGGGCATTTTCTGCCTTTAATCCAAAGTGGACAATACAGAGATGAGAGGAAATGAGGGTTGAGAGGGATGGGGGAATGACGTGTCAAAAATGTCATACCAGGGATGTTGCAGTCCAAGGGTGCTTTCACACCTGCCTCATTTAGTTCGGTTGAATTGCACTAGAGTTCGTTTGCCCCTTTGGTGCGGTTCGTTTGCTCAGGTGTGAAAGCAGCAATCGTACTCGGGTGCGCACCAAAAGCGGACCAAACAAGTGTCCCGAGACCTCCTTGAAGAGGTTGTCTCGGGACACTTTATTGGACCTCGGGTAACGGGATCCGACCTCGAACCGACCCAACTACAAAAAATACTGATCCGCACTAAACCAGCTGCCGTAGTCATATTTTCGGAAGATGAGCATGTCAGTGTTAAGAAGAATTAATGCACGCCTCTGCTTGAAGTGATGTGCACTCGCCGTTTGCATTAGAACGTTGTTTTCAAGCCGCATCTGCGCTTCATTATAGAAATGTATTGTTTGCATATTGTGGTGTGTACAAACAATGTAATAGATTATGGCCAGGGACAAAACCAGCCCGTGCAGTTGTCTCTCCATAGTTGTCTCCGTGTTGTTTGCTGGCTTTTACTCTTCTCTTGGAATCTTCCCGCACATAAATTCTGACCAATCGAAAAGCAGTTTAGGAAATATGCCATGGCCAATGAGTGATGTGGATGTTGTCATATGACTGAATTTTGGTTCGTTTCAACTGGTTCGGACCAAAGCAATCAGTGTGGTGTGAAAAGGAACCAAAAAAGCTGAAAAATGCTACAAAATGTAATTGTTTGCCCTTGGTTCGGACCAAATGAACCATACTAGAGGTGTGAAAGCAGCCCAACATTCAGCCAACATGCCCCCAAAACAGTATGTTTTATGACAACTGTATGGCGCCTATTCCTTACAAAGACAATTGCTTGCCTGGCACATACAGGAAAAAAAATTGTGCTTTTGGGTATACTTCCACTGAATATGTGCAGTATGTCAGGCTCACAGTGGAAATGGATCACGAAGCAGACCCATGCTCATATGAACCGAGGGGCGAGTATTTGTGATTCCATGCGCAGAGGAAGGTTTTTTTTGTTGTCTGCAGGGGACTTTGAAATTGGATTCCACAAAAACTATGCAGTAAAAGTATTTCATAATATGTTTGCAAGAAGTATAAGAAGTAATATGTCCAGCAGTATAGGTGAAATGGGTTTTATCCCACTTCAAAGTTTGATGAATGAGCTTCTTTTTGTTGTCTGCAGGGGATTCCTCCAAAACTATGCAGATAAAGTACTTTATAATATGTTTGCAAGTAGTCTAAGAAGTGTTAAGTCCAGCAGTACGTGTTTTGAACAACTTATGGAAGAAATGGGTTTTAGCCCACTTCAAAGTTGGACGAATAAGCTTCTTTTTGTTGTTTGCAAGGGACTTTGACATTGAATTCCTCAAAAACTACACAGTAAAAGTACTTCACAATATGTTTGGAAGTAGTCTAGGAAGTGCTAAATCCAAGACTTTCATACAGCAACACGTCTTTAGACAGAAAACAGTCGCTAACCTGCCTTTTCAGCTCGTTATGGGTCGTTTCAATGCATTTACCATAAAGGTCCGAATACGTGAGGACCCCAAATTGAGGTGCGGCTTAGTGAGCCTATTTACTGAATAGGCTAACGAGTCTACTATATGACGCTAGTGACATTCCCAGGGTATCACATAGGGTGTCACTTTCTCAGCGTTTTATACAGACGCACAAGGTAGCCCAAACTCCTCTTGCGTCTGTACGAATCGTCTTCACAAACTACTACTGTAGGTTAGGTAGTGGGAAGTCACGTTATGTAAGTCGTGTAAGTCACGAGACTTCAATTCAATTCAATTTTATTTATGTAGTCCAATATCAGAAATCAAAATATTGCCTCAAAGGGCTTTACAATCTGTAGCATACAACACCCTCTGTCCTTAGACCCTCAATTTGACTAAGGGAAAAACTACCCAAAAAAACTTTAACAGGGAAAAAAAAGAGAAACCTCAGGAAGAGCAACAGAAGAGGGATCCTTTCCCAGGACAGACATACAAGCAATAGATGTCGTATGTACAGAATAGATTCATAGCAGAAAATCATACATACAATTATGATGACAATGGCAAAAGTATAGTATGTAAAACATAAGGGAAGAGGATGGATCAAGATGGACAATCTAGCAGCTCCAGGTCGAGCACAACGAGCAGGACCTGAGCCACTCGCCCCCTCCACCAAAGACAAAGCAGCACTGCCCCAGCAGGTCGCCATAGTCACTGATCCAGATACATCTCTGGAGGCTGAAATACCTGCTGAAAGTGACAGTAAGAAAGAAGAGAGGTACGAGAAAGCACAAAACTACGGGACAGAGAAGAAGTCGAGTTAGTAATATGCATTTATGGGATGAGAATGCATGTGGATGGAGAGGAGGAAGGAGGTGAAGAGAGAGGTGCATCCTGGGAAGTCCCCTGGCAGTCTAGGCCTATAGCAGCATAACTAAGGGATGTTTTAGGACTCACCTGAGCCAGCCCTAACTATAAGCTTTATCAAAGAGAAAAGTCTTTAGCCTACTCTTAAATGTGAAGATGGTGTCTGCCTCCCGAACCCAAACTGGGACGCTAAAGGGTACCTTGTGTGTCTGTATGCAACACTGAGGGTTGTGACAAAACATCGCTATATGGCCCCCTGGGAATGAGAACGGGCTGACTTTAGGGGATCAAAGAGAATTATTTCTGATTTACTTTAATTTATCTCGAGAAGGTTTTGGGACATCCAGCACTTAATTTCTGACAGACAGGGTAAAGATGATTAGAAGTGCTTTCATTACTGGTTTTTAATGGGACATACATTTGTTTGTCATCTGCATAACAATGGTACTAGATTTTGTGTTTAGTTATGATCCGATCCAATGGGGAAAAGGGGATGGGATTGTAGGAATAAGGAAGAGCAGATGTGGTAAAAATGTTATGGATACAGATGTATTTTTTTAACAACCAGAATGAACATAAAAAATGGTCAGGTCTATGTTTAGGTGTAACAAACTGGGTCCTAAAGGAGAAATTCAAAAGCAGTGACACTGCGAACTGTAAGAATGTAAAATTGTAAGCAGTTCACTGCATTTGGAAGTGTTCTTTAAGGCAATTAGCTACTGTACTTAAAAACATATAATTTCCTCTAGATGTGAAATGAACTCCATCTTTCAAAATTAGCCCAGGACTGTCTTGTCTAATGTGTGGGTGCTCAGTCATAACACCATTTAACCTATGAACAAATGTAGCCATAATTTTGACAAATTTCCAGGGCTTGTTGCTACACAAGATTGGCACCGGCCTTTCACTAGCACCTTTTGGATTACAGACAAAAATCTGTTCTTCATGCCTAGGTGCTGGAGGTGAAGCTGGTGAAGGTCCTCCATCATGTTGGCAGCTTGACACTGCTGACCTCCCCATGATGTTGCCGCCACAGTGGATGAAATCAGGTGCTGCTCTTCCTCACAGGAGAAGGGCCTTTCCTCCACAGTCCACCCCAGCCAAACCAACAGACACGGACGTCCAGGTTGCTTCTCTGCAGCTTTATCATCAATGAGCCACACTGTAATTATGGGAAGAAAATAAATTTGTGTAATAAATGCTTCAGGTTATGAAAAATATAAAATTAACTTTAAAGGGTTGCTCAGTTTTTCATGTTTACAGATGTCACATCTGTAGGAGAAAATGGAACAAGGGAGCAACACTTCACAATATAAATGACATTCTACAACATTTCTTTGTAGTTGTTGTCCTCTGAAGACAGACAATGTAAAATCAGCTTTTTAAGTTAGCCGAGACTGGTACTTGTAACAGGAGTTGTGGAGGCATCCCAGGTGGCCATGACCTCAACAAGAACTGAAAGAAATAAACATCTTGTAACAAATATGAAAGTGGATTTCTTTCTCACCAGTCATATCTCGCACAGCTCTGTCAGTAACAAAATCAATCAAATTAGTAATCAGTCAAATCAAAATCAAAATCGCGGTGTGGGGAATTACAATCTATCTGTAAGCAGTTTTGCACCAATGCATCTGGACTGAGAATCGACCAGGGGATTTTCAAATTTTTCATAATTATAAGGTATATAAGGTATAATTCCTTGAGAGGCTAAAAAAAACCTTCAATAATTATTATGGCTATGCAATCACATGTAGGTAACTTAACGTTTACTTATTAATGATAACTTTTATTATGTAAACATTATGCAAATTCATGGTAACACTTGCCAAATTTCTGCATGTCTCAACAAAATCTAGTGCAAATTACCATAATTATGTTGGAGTTTACCAAATAATATGGTTTACATACGGGCGCCATTAATGTAGGAGTTACATAAGGCAGTACCGTTAGTTAGATTTGGCTATCAGGATTATCAAAGATAATCATACATAATGCTTTAAATTAATAAAGACCTCAGGGTACCACCCTTAATTAAAAGGGAAATGATAGCCAATTCATTAATTCAGACTCATAAAATACACTTAACTATCAATTTGGAACTCAGATTAATAATTAAATCAATAACTATAACCCAAGTTACCATTAATAGCTAGTCGGTGTAGGATTCGGAATTCAAAAATGAAAAGTGGTTGGCAAATTATTCACTCTCGTGAGACATTAAAGAGAACAGCATAATTAAACACAATCATTCATTTACAAGGGTACACATAGTAAAAACACACTGTAAGGACTAACTAAATGCACTAAACTACAGACAAAAAGATGTGTGCGGATGCATGTGTGTGCCTGTGTTAGAAACGTCTCAGGAATTGTAGGAGAAAAGGGAATGCAGTCCATTTAACAAAGCTCTGTTAAAAATACTCACAGGGAATTAACTCGTCCGCTGAGTCCCAACAATTATATATTTAAAAAAGGCAGTTTAAATCTTGTGTAGTATAGTCTCAATAACAGATAAATCATTATTTAAAGTTTCAGGTTAACTTACCTCAAGAGTACTGTGCAAACGTACCAACCATGGATTGTCAACCACATACCACAGGGTTAGCCGGCTAGCAATGCAGAGTGGCATATAGCCTAGCTTCTTAGCCTTAGCAACCATGGTAACTTTCGAGCTAGGTGGGTGTGTTTCAGCAACCAGGCACCTCAGCTCCACCCACGCTCCATGTTTTTGCCTATTTTTGGGACCCTTGGGGAACACCCTAGGTCAGAGCGGCCACAGATGAGTAGAAAGTCAACTGAAAAAATCCTGTTCGATAAATCAGAACCATTTTAGATCAAGGTCCCATACTTCCTGTCCGACAAGAGGCAGCATGTGAGGCTGGGGAAACATATCTCTGACACCAACAGCTGCACCTCCAGTCAAGCTCCTAAAGTTTGCAGATGACCCTCATTGGGGTCATCTCTGATGGGGATGGGTCAGCCTACAGGTGGGAGATTGACCACCTGGTGACCTGGTGCAACCTGGAGCTCAAAGCTTTTAAGACTGTGGAGATGGTTGTGGATTAAAGAAAGTACCCCACCTGCCCGCATCACCCTGTGTGACTCTCGAAACTGTGGAGTCCTTCTGCTTCCTGGACACCATTATTATCATTACCCAGGACCTCAAGTGGGAGCTGAACATCAGCTCTGTCACCAAGAAAGCCCAGCAGAGGATGTACTTCCTGTTGTAGGTGAAGACATTTGTGAATCACAATTTAAATTTTCACCTGGAAAAACTATTAAAATCATGATGATGTGACATTTGTTGGGTTCTGTAATACACAAACATGTTTTCTTCCATCTGGAGGCAGGGGCTTTGCAGTGTTTCAAAGAAGGGACACCGGTGGCATGACCAATCTGGAGTTTAATTTAATTTAATTTTGGTTGTGAAGAAGGATAAGTATGACTCATAGATCGTTGGGGTGGCTAAAATTTGATTGATAGGAGGATGGTTGATTACGGATTCAATGATTTTGAACAAAATACTGGGGTTATGATGGTTTGTTCTAATGATGTTAGAGAAATAGGAGGACCTGCCTTCTTTGATTGATTTCTGATAAATAGACGTTAGTTCTTTTAACCTTTTATATGAAACCATCAGACAGTCCTTTTTCCATTTACACTCTGCTTGTCTACATATCCTCTTTAGAGTTGGCCACTGTCCAGGGTGTACCCTGCCTAAGGCCCGAAGTCACTGGGATAGGCTCCAGTCACCCGCGACCCCCAACAGGAACAAGCGGTAGAAAATGACTGACTGACTGACTGTTATTAATCCATAGCGTGCAGTGAGTGCAACTAGCATTGAAGTTGTTTAATAATTCTTCTGTAGACAGATTCAGTTTTTGTTTATTGCTATGTATAGATTAACTTATGAAGGCCTTACAGAATCTGCCAGCAATGTTAGTATTGAGAACAAGGGAGGAAACATGGGTTGCCACTGTGGGAGCAGGAGTACAGAGGAAGGACTTAAAAATAATGGCTTTATTGTCAGACACACAGAAGCTGGCCTCACAGAGATCGACACTATTAAAACACAAAGGAGCTGGGTCTTGCCATTAATCATAAAACGAAGTGATTCAAATGAGAAGACTGTTCCAAGTGAGTAGAGGGAACATTTGAAATTTTCTCTGTGAATCACAGTCAGTCCAGCTCCTCAACATGAAAGCCTAAGCTGCTGAAAATAATTAAAACCTAGATGACGAGCTTCAATCAGAACAACAAAGTCACCCGGACTTAACCACGTCTCATTAACAGAAGGAAATCTAACTACTTAGGCGCAAAGAAATCACTGCAGAAAATTATTTATTTGCCAGTGATCTAACATTCAACAACCCAAACACTACAGGGATGTCAGATGGAGATGGAATATGATTGGCCAAGGTGGCATGAGGCCAAGCAACAATTGGCTTGACAGGATCACTCAAAGGTAGTGTGCATTACCTAAATCTACTCACAGTCTGCACAGAAACAATATAATCACAGTTAAAACCACTTATTCAATCCCTAACAGTAATGAATGAATTTGTGGAGGAAAGAGATACACAACCAGCAGGACTGGTGCTGGGCGGGGTTATGCTGGGAAAACATCAATTTAGTCTAAAAGCAATAATTGGATTCCATGTACATTTTTGAGTTTCTTACCTTTTTAGATACAGCGCATCATATTTAAACAGGTCTCTATTTTCCCAAAAATAATGTCAATGATTAATAAAACCAAGCCCAGTGGCAGTAGTCATGTTTTGCATCCACAGGTGTAGACTAAAAAGAGGGTTAGGGTTAGGCTAAAACATTCAGCGCTCTTGATCATAGTGGGAATGGGACCAGACAGAACACACCTCCTCCCCAGGCTGTCAACTGTGGAGGCTAGAGACTCATTAAGCAGTTTAAAACCTGTTATCAGTCCTATGTTCTGCCGGCGGTACATTGGGGGGGTTACAGGTAAAGACGTGAAATCCAAAAACTCAGGAAAAACAAAAGCTAAACATGTCCCATATCTCCGGAAAGCTGAGATCCTCGCGATTCGAACGCTGTAAACCATTTTAAGGTTCAATCAACACAGCAGGTACAATCATTTGATGTGTCAGACCACCACATAGCGCTTACACAGAATAAAAACAGTGTAAAAAAACTTTTTTTTACAAACACTGTGTTATAGTCATTCACAACACAAATGGCTCAACTCATTCAAAGCCCTCCAACCTGGGATTAACGTGACATTGCCAGACATGTTTGTGTTAATGGCCATAGTAATCTACATGGGTTTAGTAAAACTCCCTGCACTTACTGATTACTGGCAAGGAGGTAACCTGCACAGCTTGCTGTTCCCAAAAGCTGATCACTGGGAAGAGGTTTCGAAAGATCTGCCGGTTCCTTCACCTCAGTAGCATGGTGGCTGATGCTGCTAATGAGCAGAGAAAAGGCACAGCACATCATCTCTGGAAAATAAAGCCACTCTACTTAGACTGGAATCAGCTGTCCTGTCTTGAGATTCAGTAAGCGATTGTTCCAGGACGTTTTACGAATCTGATGATAGCTCCAACAATTAAAATCTCAGGTCGTTTGGTTTCAGGGTTTCCTTTGTAAATTGAAAGTTTTGATCTGAGCTTATGACCCGATCATTGACGAGCTGTCTGAGTGCAGGTGAGCTGAGTAGTTCATTACCTAGTTGGAAGTTTGCATGAGGGGAGGCACTAGGATAGTAGCAGGTGGCTGTGGTGAAGTAGAAAAAGTCCCCCAGAGTGGAAAAAGTTGTCAGGCTCCAATTGCAGGAGTGACAGACGGGGAAGTTTGTACTCAGGCATGGGGGGGGGTTGACGCATGGGATGGTGAGCCCGTGAACGAGGTGGAATTGGCAGGTGTGGAGCGTTTTCTGATGGTAGACCGCACACGGCAAGAGGTGGAACACGGCACAGCACAGACTCTGAGGGAAGCTCAGCCAAAGGAGAGAATGGTGGGATGTCACCATCGATACCGGAAGAAGGGAAGAGAGAGTCTTTTGTGCCCTTTAACCACCGACCCCAGGAAAGGGGACATGGTGAAGTCAGGACAGGGACATCAGCCTCCATCTGAGGCGAAGGACCGCTGGCTACCCACAGGCTTAAGTCGCATTAGCCAGGAGCAAAGCTTTGTCTGCCACTGACGATGAGCCACACAATGGATCAACCTCTACTGATCAGTGGCAGTAAAAAAGAAGGAGGACCAGCCAGCAAAACGACCGTTCAGACAGAGAGCCGCACGGAAATGCCGCAGTAAGGGCATTAGAGGAATGGAGAGAAAACGTAGTCGCTCTGGCTCTGAACAGGAGGAGGTGCCCAAGCAGTGAAATGGTGTATTTTCAAACACAGAAATAGAGAAGAAACTTACCACCATGGGCCCGCTGCGGAGGTATCAGCTCTAGTTTTTAGTAATGAACAATGATTTGATGGACGTTTACATTTCACAAATGTAATTTTTTCCAAAAAAACATAGTTCTAATACATTATAATCATTTAAAAATTAACAGTGAACAACTATGAGAATATAATACCCTATGATCCTTGTCAAAAAAATGGCAGTGAGTGACCAGTAGTTGTTAAGTAAATAATACTTGACCATATGTCATTATAACAATTTTTAAAATGTGTTATAGTTTTGAGCGCTCATAAATGTTCATAATGCTTTATAACAAACATAATTGTGACCAGTCACAGAAAGTAGGGACACAAGTCGACTCTGGGGCATTTTGAGTTATACGAGATTCTGAAAGTGTAGTCTCCAAGCTTTCCAACGATGTATAACACATGGAAATCTGATAATATTTGGAGAAGTTGTGGCCATTTTAAGGTAGGCACTCAAAAAAGCTCAAAAGGGAGAAAACAGCCTCTAAAGATTGTGCAGTTCTCACCTGTTCTCATCTGCTGGAAGTGAAAATAGGGCTCATTTACATCTTATTTAGATAAGCCATACCCCCTGTAATCCTATATGGTGGCAAAGCAACGACAGACGCAACGGGAAAAATCGGACTGCATACTATTAATAATAAAGGATAATCCATCCATCCATCCATCCATCCATCTTCTACCGCTTATCCGGGGCCGGGTCGCAGGGGCAGCAGTCTGAGCAGAGACACCCAGACTTCCGTCTCCCCAGACACTTCCTCCTGATCTTCCGGGGGAAAGCCGAGGCGTTCCCAGGCTAGCTGAGAGACATAGTCTCTCCAGCATGTCCTAGGTCTTCCTCCCGGTTAGACATGCCCGGAAAACACCTCTCAGGGAGGCAACTAGGAGGCATCTGGAACAGATGCCCGGGCCACCTCAAGTGACTCCTCTCGATGTGGAGGAGCAGCGGCTCTACTCTGAACTCCTCTCGTGTGACCGAGCTCCTCACCCTATCTGTAAGGGAGCGCCCAGCAGCCCTGTGGAGGAAACTAATTTCGGTCGCCTGTATCCGGGATATTGTTCATGTCCATGACCCAAAGCTCATGACCATAGGGGAGAGTAGGAACGTAGATCAACTGGTAAATAGAGAGCTTCGCGTTGCAGCTCAGCGCTTTCTTTACCACGACAGACACATCACTGCAGAGGATTCACCGATCAGCCTGTCGATCTCCCGCTCCGTCCTTCCCTCACTCATGAACAAGACCCCAAGATACTTGAACTCCTCCACCTGAGGCAGGAGCTCTCCACCAACCTGAACCCCTGGACCCTATACTCCCAGAGCACCCCCCACAGGTCGCCACAAGGGACTCTCCAGATCCACAAAGCACATGTGGACTGATTGTGCAAACTCCCATGAACCCTCCAGCAACCTGACGAGGGTATAGAGATGGACCAGTATTCCACAACCGGGACGAAAACCACATTGTTCCTCCTGAATCCGAGGTTCCACTATCGGCCGAATTCTCCTCTCAAGT
>WNGW01000160.1:3649-30555 GCA_011952105.1 Coreoperca whiteheadi
ACACTGCTGCCCCCGCGACCCGGCCCCGGATAAGCGGTAGAAAACGGATGGATGGATGGATGGATGGATGGATGGATAGCCCAATATCACAAATCACATGTGCCTCCAAGGGCTGCACAATCTGTAACATACGACACCCTCTGTCCTTAGACCCTCGATTAGATTAAGGAAAAACTACCCAAAAAAAACCCTTTTAACAGGGGAAAAATAATGATAGAAACCTCAGGAACAGAGGATGGATCCCTCTCCCAGGATGGACAGACATGCAATAGATGTTGTAAGTACAGAATAGATTCATAGCATAAAAAATATAACATATACAGTTATGATGGCAATGGCAAAATTGTTTTATAAATATGTAATTATGTTGAAAAGTGTGCGATGTAAAACATAAGGGAAGATGATGGGTCCAGATGGACAACCGAGCAGCTCCAGGTGGAGCCCAACGAGCAGGACCTGAGCCACTCGTCCCCTGCACCACAGACACAGCAGCACTGCCCCAGCAGGTCGCCATAGTCACAGATCCAGATACATCTCTGGAGGCTGAAATACCTGCTGCATACGGATGGAGAGGAGGACAGAGGTGAAGAGAGAGAGGTGCATCATGTGACATCATGACAAACAATTGCAGAAGTTACTGACAGGCAGCAAGCCTTCATTGCCTCCAATGCCTTCATTGTTAATAGTGGGGCCCCGAAAACAGTTATCTTATGTGGGTCTGAGATCGAACACACAGTTTTAGCACTATATGTGTAGCCTATAAAAATATGGTTCCCTTTCAAGGGAACATCAACGCTGCGTCAGCTGACGCTATGGGGAACGCCTCCAGCGTGACGGCCCTTTGAATCTCTGTAACAACTTAGACCAATCTTGATTGGGTTTAACGTCAACACATGACTCACACCAGCAGAACCGGAGTATAAAGGGAGCCGGCTTCACTGTTGTCGTCAGTCTTCTGATCTTCAGCAAGCGCTCTGGGTCTCTGAAAGAAAATGACGAGTGTAAAGCGGTTTCGGCAGTGCGTGTATCCCTGCCCATGCTATATCCCTGACGGTGACACACACGATATGTGTGCGGCCTGTTTGGGAAGAGAGCATGCACTAGCAGCCCTCGAGGGGGCTGGCTGTGTGCATTGTGAGCATTTCCCGGTTAGGAAGCTCCGCTCTCGGCTGGCGCTTTTTGAGGAAGGCGGCCAGCTCTGCTCCCCACGCGGTAAGGGACCGGCGGTTACTGAGGCATCCCGGCGACTACACTCCTGGGGATCGCAGATGGACCTTGGCTACGAAGGTGAGACAGCTTCGGCTCTTTCTTTCCCTTCATCCGTGGGTTCTTTCTCCCGCTTTCGGGATCCGGAAGCCGGCACCAAGTCTGCGGCTTCTTCCGTCCTGGAGCGGGAGCCCGCTCACCGAGACTCAGGTTCCGAGGAACTGGATGTACTCGGAGCGGAAGGCGGTGACATGGTTGGCTCGTCAGCCCAGTCTCCACGGTATAACGAGCTGCTGGAGGTGGTTTCCCGTGCGGTGGCTAGGCTCAATATCGCTTGGCCAGCAGAAGAGCAGGACGCTTGTCGCCGGAGTAAGCTCGACGAGCGTTTCCTCGCAGCCCCACCTCCTCGCCCGCGTTGGGATTTACCGTTCTTTCCGGACCTCCACACTGAGGTGTCGAAGTCCTGGTCCCGGCCATATTCTACACGGCTTTCTAGCCCGACTGGTCGCCAGTATGCTTCGATCAGCGGGCGTAAAGAGAACGGTTATGGCGGCAAGCCAGGTATTGAGGAGACGCTGCCGGCGTATTTATCGCCGGAGGCCGCGTCCTCCCTGAAAACCCCGACGTTGCCTACTAAGCCCTGCTGTACTACCTCTGCTTTAGTCGGCAAGGCTTACATGGCGGCAGGTCAGGCATGCCTGCACACCATGGCGGTCTTGCAGACGACGGGGGGCCCCTCGCATCCGAGGATGTGAAGGAGCTTCGCCGTGCGACAGATTTATCGCTCAGGGCCACCAAGGATACGGCCCGAGCTATCGGGGGGTCCATAGCCCTGCTGGTGGGGACGGAGCGCCACTTGTGGCTGACTCTGTCGGGTTATAAGGAGAGGGACAAGACCTTCCTTTTGGATGCCCCGCTTTCGCCCGGTGGTCTCTTCGGGGAGGCGGTCGGCTCAGTTGTCGAGTGCTTCAGGCAAGCGCGCCAACAGGCTGCGGCCTTCCAGCGGTTTATCCCTCGTCGACAGAGGTCTCGGGCCGGAGCTGAGAGTGGACCACCTCAGCCTTCAACGTCTCGCAGCTCGTACATGCTGGCCCAAAAAGCGAGCGTGGCTCAGCGTGCCCCTCCCCAGCGGTCGAGGGGCTCGCTCCCGCCTGCTCGACGGGGGCCTGAACGGGAGAAGGCGAACCTGAGGTCTGTGTTTCTCGCCCGACAGGCTTCCAGGAAGAGGCCCTGACTTGAGCGTTGTGCCTCGGAGGGCGCCCCCCATCTGGGTCGAGCACATAGATGTCTCCCCATCGAGCCCTCGGGAACTCAGCCTCTTCACCCCGCCATCGGTAGCACTTCGGGGCGTGGCGAGTTCCATACAACCACTGCCTTTAGACCTGCACGGCCGTGCAGCAGTCAGGCCAGAGTTGCGTCCTCTACAGAGGCCTGTAGACATTCATTTCCGGTTAAATCCCGCCGCTTTGGCGCTTCGGGATACCGCAGCTCTTACATCGCAGATTGGGGGGGCAGTCAGGCATGTACATGCCGATCCTCGGGGATTTCCCGCCGCTGCAGCGCTTCGGGTAACCGAGGCCGCCACTCCGGGTCCCCCAGGCACCAGCCTCGAGCGGTTGGTCCCCCTGAGGAACTTTCTGCCCGCTTGGGAAGTGTTACCCGGCATTTCTCACTGGGTTTTGCGCACCATCCGACAAGGCTACACGCTTCAGTTTCGGTCTCGACCCCCGGAATTCCAAGAAATCCTGGAAACAAGGGTCGACCAAGTACAAGCACAAGTGATGGAGCAAGAAATTAATTCCCTCCTGTACAAAGGGGCCATAGAACAGATCCCAGACAGCGAGATGTTTACCGGGTTCTACAGCCGGTACTTTATAGTTCCGAAGAGAGACGGTGGTCTGCACCCCATTTTAGATCTTCGTCGCCTGAACCGGCCTTCGGTTCCGGATGTTGACGATCCCTATGATCTGATCTGATGAGTCTGATTCAGTCCGAGGACTGGTTTGTTACAATCGATCTAAAGGACGCGTACTTTCACGTCTCTATCATTCCGGGACACCGGAAGTTCCTGCGGTTCGCTTTCGGGGGCAAAGCTTACCAATATCGGGTGCTTCCTTTCGGCCTAGAACTCTCTCCCTGCACCTTTACGAAATGCATGGATTCCGCCCTGGCTCCTCTCAGACTCCAGGGGATCCGCATCCTCAATTATTTGGACGACTAGTTGATTCTATCCCAGTCTCGTCTCCTCGCAGTACAGCATCGAGATGTTGTACTTGTGCAATTGAGGTGCTTGGGGTTGAGGCTCAACACGAGCAAGAGTAGTGTGGGACTCAGTCACGTTGCGGGCACAACTGTCTCCCGCACGCGTCGAGTCGATCCTGACCATGGTACTCAGGGTGCAGCTAGGCCGACATCTCACTGCACTTCAGTTCCAGAGACTGTTGGGCCTCATGGCTGCAGCATCCACCGTAATTCCGCTTGGATTGCTGCACATGAGGCAACTGCAGTGGTGGCTCAGGGATGCCGGATTTTCCCCGAGGGGCAATCCTTTTCGCCTGATCAAGGTTACAACGCAGGTGCATGCATGCCTTAGACAGGTGGAGACAACGGATGTTCCTGACCCAGGACCCAGTGCTGGGCATAAATTGTTGTATATATATATATATTATTATGTTAGAAATGTTTAGGTGGTAAAACATAAAGGAAGATGATGGGTCCAGACGGACAACCAAGCAGCTCCAGGTGGAGCCCAACAAGCAGGACCTGAGCCACTCGTCCCCTGCACCCCCTGCATCTGTTACCCAAAAGGTTCCTGTGGTAGTAGCTAACTGCCTTAAAGACCACCCCCAAATGCAGTAAACTGCTTACAGTTCTCAGTGTCACTGCTTTTGAATTTGGCCTTTAGGACCACTTTTGTTGCACCTAAACATAGCCCCGACTGTCATAGGTAATGTGTTTACTTTTGCATTTATAGTTTATTATTGTCCACTTTTGTGTTTTATGACCTTTTATTGAAATAAAGAAAGAAATATGGTTTGCATTTGAATAAACTCTATTTATGTTTGCACGCCATTTGTCTTTATTAGTCTGAAAATCTTAGATTTTGCATTTTAATCTGATTTACCTGCACACTTAGGAGTTATGTGTAGTAGTAATAGTTATGATACCATCCTAAGAGGTATCATTTATTTGCAACATTGCAAACTCTGGGACAGTCTTCCTCAAGCAAATAAACAGGTATTGTTAGGCAAAAAGAAAACGTTAACCAGCTGATCGAATGCACCTATGGCAAATAGGTGTATTCCATCAGCCCATTGTTTCTCCTTTTGCCTCACTATACAGTATTGGCCTCTCAGATGACAGCTCTGCCATGGTAGTTACTGCAGCAGTAGTGTGTTCCATTCTCGTCTGGCTGGAACACTAGCCTGATGATTAGCATAATGATAATGGTGATGATAATAATAATCAGTAGGACTCCTCAGCAACAAACTGTGGCAGGCAAGTGGCCTTTGTGTTGACCAGGGTTCTCAAACTCATATCAGCATGGAGCGATGTATACATGCCTTTGTTTAAACCATTCCATACAGCAGCTGATCTCACTGCCTCTTCAACCAAGAAGATCACAGCTCCAGATACATCTCCGGAGGCTGAAATACCTGCTGAAAGTGACAGTAAGAGAGTGGAGAGGGAGAGGAGGAGAGAGGTGCATCATGAGAAGTCCCCCGGTAGTCTAGGCCCATAGCAGTATAGCTAAGGGATGGTTCAGGACTCACCTGCGCCAGCACGAACTACAAGCTTTAATCGAAGTGGAAAGTCTTACACCTACTCTTAAATATGGAGATGGTGTCTGCCTCCCGAACCCCAACTGCGATCTGATTCCACAGAAGAGGAGTTTGATAGCTGAATGCTCTGGCTCCCATTCTACTTTTGGAGACTCTAGGAACCACAACCCTGCATTCTGAGAGCGCAGTGTTCTAGTGGGGTAATGAGGTACTATGAGCTCTTTTAGATACGATGGTACCATTAAGAGCTTTGTAGGTGAGGAGGAGGATTTTAAATTCTATTCTAGATTTTACAGGGAGCCAGTGCAGAGAAGATAATTTTGAAGAAATATGATATAGAGTATTTTCCTAGTTCTTGTCAGTACACGTGCCACAGCATTCTGGATCAACTGGAGAGTCTTAAAGGATTTATTCGGGCATCTTGATAATAAGGAATTGCAATGATCCAGTCTAGAAGTCACAAATTCACAGATTAGTTTTTCTGCATCATTTTGAGTCAGGATGTTATTGATCTTTGCAATATTACATAGGTGAAAAAGGGGGTCTTTGAAGTTTGTTTAATATGGGAGTTAAAGGACATATCCCAACCAAAGATAACTCCAAGGTTCCTTACGGTGGCGCTAGAGGCCAGGGCAATGGCAATGCCTTATAGTAAATAATTTCTGTAGTATGGCCAGTATTGTATTGAAATACAAACAGCTTTTTCTCTGGAAAAAAAGCATTATTTTCAAGGGCAGCGACGCTGGAAATTGGAGTGGCGTGAAGGGTTGCCCTGCAGAGCTTCCACGTGCGTTTTGGCCTTTAGACTACATACAGACAAGTTTGAGTTTTAGCTTGTTTGCAACCATTCGCTATTTGCCAAGCTAGCTCACTGTGCTTGTGTAAAACATGAGACCGCAGGCAGAGCAGGTTAAAATATCGCTTTCTACATGACATATTTATGCTTGTTGAACAGATGTATTGGCTTTTTACTCATGGAGGTTTTATTGCACTTACTTACAGTAAGAAGCATAGTTGTCAACTCAAGTAATCCCCATTGCCTGTCTGATCTGCTGACCACTGACTGTGCTCCGTGTGCATATGTGTGCAGGAGACTGCAGCAAACGTGATAATAGTGTCTTTATTGATTTAACCACAGGGCCTGTTTAATACCGGGTTTCAGAACCCATCCCTATTGCGCATGTGCAACTCTCAAAAGAGATGAGAGGAAGTGAAATGTCTCACTGCTTAGCTACTTCCATCATCAGCTCCGGACAAACCAATGTGTTTACCTCTTGCCCAATTAATCAAGTGAGTTGTTAGATTTACTTGACAAACATAACATTTTACTTGCCCCGGGCAATCTTTATTGTTGATCCCTGTAACTCAAAAAGTTCTGTTTATTTAATTAAACCATATATTTGATCATCTAGTGGCAGATTTGTGTCAAGTGACCTGGGGGGTAATACTTTTTATGTTAAGGGGACAGATTAAGGGACTACTTATTCCAAAGATCACAGCCTCATACACCATACAGAATTAGATACATAGTCTGAATGCACTATGCCATGTTCTGAGCCTCTTGTGATTTGTCCAGTCAATCAGTCGGTCAGCTTGTTTCATTGTCAGCCTGTCAGAGCTCCAGTCAGTGGTGGTGGTTCAGTGAAGCAGACCAGATAAGAGCGAGTCCCTGCAGACAAGCAGAAAAACACAGCTGTCACTGCAATCATTCCAACAGTGTGAACTTGGCTTCACCGACCACAGCCTGGCCTCGGGGGCACCCACTAGAGAGCAGGCTGGGTGAATGGGTGGTTGGGAGGGGTTAGTTCGGAAAGGAAGTGTCTTGTGCCTTAGGAGATGCCATTCTGGGAGCAGCTGGTGCCCTGGCAGGATTAGATACAGCAGAGAAGCCACGCTGACAGTGAAAGATGGAGGGCATCAAACGCCCACACAGTCATCCCTCCCTCCATCTCCTTTCTCACTCGCTCAGGGTAAACAATTCAATAAAATCTGTGCCAGAGATAGCAATGAAGCCCGCTATAATGCCAAGCCCAGGGCCCTCCAACCATCTAATATTGAGAAAACCCCCGGCTCACACTGAGCAGCAGATTTCATGGAGATGCTCAGTGGTTAGCTCTGTGTAAATGTACACCAAGGGTACAGGGGGGTTGCATCAGTTTGAGACGGACAAATGCTATTATTCTGAATATTACTGTTGAACATCTTGTTTTAATCAACTGTTTGTAAAATATATTGTGTACCTCCACCATCAAGGGAATAAAACACAACAGCAACTATATGTCAATTGTAATTACAATTAATTACAAATAGACAGGTCAGCTAACAGTTGACATTAAGCAATTAAAACTACTTGGTTATGGTTAGAATTACAGTCTACAGAAAAGTAAACCTCTTGTTATTACGTGAGTAAAAGCAAAAGCATTTGCTACTGACACACCCCACAAACTGCAAGTCAAAGTATCAAATCACTGACTATTGTTGGGGTTTAACAATACCATTCCTCACACGGCAGCACCATTTGTTGGGGTTTACCATGATTGAAGGGGCACCAAGTTGATGTTGGTGCAATCAATTAGACTTGGCTATCAAGATTATCAAAATTAATGCTTTAAATTAATAAAGACCTCAGGACACCAACTTTTCATTAAAAAGAAATAAAAGCCAATTAATTGAGCCTCATAAAATACACTAAACTATCAATTTGGAACTCAGATTAATAACCCAAAATTACCATTAATAGCTTGCAGGTGAAGGATTTAGAATTCAACATAGAAAAGGCTGGAATTATTCAGTCTTGTGAGACATTCTACAGAGACCAGCATAATTAAACAAGCATTTATTTAAAAAGGTAAACAAAGCAAAAACTATGAAGGCTATCTAAATCCATGAAACGACAAACAAAAGATGTGTGTATGGGCAAAGGGAAATGTAAAGGTGGTGGTAAGGCCATGTAAGTCAGAGGTGTGGCTCTGCTGAAGGCTAACTAGAGGTGTAGGTGTTTGCTAGCTATCACAGGTAATGCTTGAAAACAGGCAACGGGGAAAAGGACCCCAAATGCCAATAGGATGTTGAGTCCTGGTTTATTTTCCAGGTTTCAGGCAAGCGACAAAACAGGTTTCAGGCAGGCAGGCACGGAACAGGTAAAAAGCCAATACGATAGGCAGACAGAACCAACACACATTCGATGAAGTACGAACTGACACAGACACAGAGAAACATAAAGACTAAATACACTCAAGGAAGGGGAGCCACCTAGAAAAAACACTCAAAGCAATCAAGGAAATCACAGACAGGAAACAAAACTAACAGACCAATTACAAAATAAAACAGAAACTAACAATCTAAACCCCGATAGGAACAGACATTCAAAATAAGACTGGAACTCACAGAACACAAGACCCAAAAGCATGACAGAAGGTGGGTGGTGGGAGGACAGGAGGAGGGCCAAACAAAAGACTTTGGGTGGACAACCCTGGTGCAGGACGGAACCAGGGAAGGTAACTTCGGGCGGACAGCCCAAGGGCATGATGGGACCGTGACAAGGGACTTTGAGCAGACAGCCCAATGGTAGGACAAGGGAGAAGAGCAGGTCGGTGGTTAGCCAGGAGGCCATCAGGAGGCCGGCGACGAGAGCAGAGACCGGTAGCAGAGACAGAAGATCTCTGGAGGCCGAGCGTGAAGCTGGCAGCGACGAAGGCCTAAGTCCACTGGTGGCCAGGCATGGATCCTGGGACAAAGAAGGTGGGAGACCACTGGAGGCCGGGAGGGGTGCCGGCGACAATGAAGAACGGACTGCAGTGCAAAGAGTCTAGGGAGTGGCTGCAGCAGATCAGGGAGGTTCAGGGAGCGGCCGTAGCTGTTAAGAGTTTGACGAGGTAAGGAGGACCCAAACGCAGACATCGCTTGGGGAGTGGAGTCTTTATTGGCTTACCACTTGGTAGACAGGCAAACTTGGGAAAACAGGCAGCAAAAACAGAAGACCAGGAGCATGACAAAATCCACGATGAACTAGAAGTAATACCGATAGGAAAAACGCAGGGTAGATTCCACAGGAGGGCAAACACAGATGAGGAAAACGCGGGGAGACACATGGGAAGGCAAGCACAATGATCCAACACTAGGACAGGAAAACACACGAACTAAATACACTCAGGGGAGGTGAAGACATCAAGCACAGGTGCAGGACAAACACAGGTGAACACAATCAGGGAATCAGGAACAGGAAGTCAGAGTAGACCAGGACAGAGGGAAACAGACACCTATCAAAATAAAACAGGAAATGACCAGACTGAAATGCAACAACATGAACTGACTGACGAATACAAAATAAAGCCAGAAAAAACACAAGACGCTAGGAGAACAAGGCAACCTAGGAGCAATCAGAACAACACACACACACCCAAAACACACCCCATCAGACCCACAACATGACAGTAGCAGCATGGAGAGTATAGGACTTGGCTGCAGCAGCTCAGGAGGATCTGGGTTTAGCAGCTGCAGAGGCCCAGGGGACAGAGAGACCACAGAGAGTTTAGCGGATGGCTGCAGCAGTTCAGGGCGTTGTTGCGGCAGCACAGGGGGTTCTGGGAGGGGCCATAGCAGCATGGAGGGTTCAGGATTTGGCTGCAGCAGTAAAGGGGACTCATAGGGAACAACTGCAGCTCTGGGGTTTTGGGGAATGGCCGCAGCAGCTCTGGAGGCCCAGGGGTTAGCTGTGGCAGCAGCTCAGGAGTTTCAGTTGGCTGAACCCATTGAGCTGCATCGGCCCTCTCTGTTCCCTGAGCCGCTGCAGCTCAAGGGGTTCAGGAAATTTCTGTGGTAGAACAGAGAGTCCAGGAAACTGGAACTCATGGGGTTCAGGGGGATGCTGAAGCAGCTCAGGGAGTTCAGAAGGCTGCTCAGGCCAAGCGGGGAAGTCAGAAGTTGTGGCCTTTCTGGCACAACCAGGAGTTCAGGAGGTGGTTCGTGCCCAACCAGAGCAAGGGATGGTTTCAGGCGTTTGTGACCCGACCAGAGCAGGAGGTGATTGCGGCCGTTTGGGCCCAACCGGGGGGGGGTCGTCCAGACCACCGACAGGACCCACAGAGCAGGAATCTCTCCGGCGCTGGATGGCTGTGTCTTTCTGGTGCTGGTATGCAATGAGGCCAAGCAGGGGTGCATCGATGTGGACAAGCAGGGCTGCAGCGTTGAGGCCCGATTTCGGCGGGGGCCCCACTTCCCTCTGGAGGGAAGGCTGGAAGCCAAGCTGATGGCTGGAAGCCAAGCTGATGGCTGCGAGGACCTCCCCAAGCCAGACAATTACCCAGGTATGGGTTGGGGGCTGGAGCCAACTCAACACAGGCAGGTTAAGGGCTAGCATGCTTCAGTTTGGGGGGATCCTTGAAGTTGGTGATCCACTCAGGGATGACTGCACTCAAACCAGGCACAACCAGCAACTTCCCCTGAGTCAGGGACCTGATTGCCTCTCTGTGAAAGATGTTAATTGCCTTTCTTGACATGGTCCTGAGGTATATCAGGTTCTCCATGACTATGTGCTCCTCCACTGAACAGTCTGCTGGGTCCATGGCTGGTCAGTTCATTCTATCACGGGTAAAGCTGGAAAACAAAGGGCAAAGTGGAAAAGGACCCAAATGCGGACAGAGATTGTAGGATGTTGAGTGGTGGTTTATTGTCCAGGTTGCAGGCAGGCGAAGAACAGACACATGAGGGAACAGACCAATTACAAAATGAAACAGGAACTAAGAAACTAAACCCAAAACCCTGATAGGAACAGACATATTCAAAATAAGACTGGAACTCACAGAACGCAAATCACAAATGCATGAAACTAGCAGGTAAAGGTAACCTGTAAGCTAATAGTGCCAAACTGAAAGGAGTTAGTTAGTGTGCAAATACCCTGTTTGTAGCAAAATAACTAATATCAATCTAGCAATGGCTACCAGATAGATTAACTAACAGACTGAAAAGCATTACAATCAAATCTTAATGGAATTACATCAGTAACATGCAAAGTTAACAAAACGGTTCTGTACTTAACTATGCTTGTACCTTGTTGAGCTAATTCTATACCCAGGAGATGCAAATGCATCTGCCATACTTCCCAGCATAGCAATTTTGTCACATTTTCACACAAAATCAACACATCTCTGCTACCACATTTTAATAAAAATATTAAGAATGAATATACTTAATTACCAAGGCTAAGTACTCTCTAAAAGTCTGTTAGAAGATGTGAATGCAGCATTAATTCTATCTCTATTAAAACCATAACTGAAAAGAATGACCTGATATACACCACAGCAACAGTGAGCCTAGAGCTGCTTGGCTACAAGACAAACACCATAAGCCACAAAGAGCATTATCCCCATGGCGGAATGGGTTGGGGGCCAAGATCAAGACATTATGGAGAGAAGTTAGTCAGCTCTCAGAGTTACAGAAAGGAAGAAAGGGCTACCTAAGAAAAACAACAAGCTGTCTATACCATACCTGAGGAAGTGGAGATCCAGTAACCATTACAATGGCAGACATCCAAGAAAGAGTGTATAGAGGTATGAAGAGCTGGACAGCACCAGGCCCTGACATGATCCACACCTACTGGTTGAAGAAACTAACTGCTCTCCATGAACGCCTGGCAACACAAATGAACCAACTGCTGAAGCATGGGAGCCACTCAGAATGGTTAACCCAAGGATGGACAGTCCTGATCATGAAGGATCCCCAATAACCTGCCTCTGCACAACATGTACGCTCCTCTAAAGAATCACAGAGGTTTAAGATGAGTAGGCACATGGCTCCATGCATGGACAGGGCCCAGAAGGGAATTAGAAGTAACGGGAGCCGAGCGCCAGCTACTGGTCGATAGAGCAGTCACTCGAGATTGCAAGACCATGCAAACCCACCTGTGCACCGCCTGGCTTGCCTACAATCTGGTAGCCGTTGTGAAATTGATGTTAGAATTGATGCTATAAGCAGGGTATTTTGCATGCTAACTAACTCCCTTTAACGAGGCATTATTATCTTACAGGGCATATTCATCTGCTAGGACACAAACCCACGTTGTGCTGATCCAGACTTAGTCAAACCTCCTAGATGGCTTACCGCCATTGTTAAATGTCCCTTTGTCTAGCTTGGTAGCTAACACATTAGCTCCATGATGCGAGCTAATGTAGCTAGCTCTTTTTTGGCTCCCACCATCTTGAATTTGCATTCTTTGCTGTTCCTCGTTTCGTCAACACACATACACACACATCCACATGCATCTTTGTCTGTAGTTTAATGTATTTAGTTAGTCTTCATAGTGTGTTTTTGCTTTATTGCTTTTTGCTTTGTAAATAAATTGTGTTTAATTATGCTGGTCTCTTTAATGTGTCACATGAGTGAATTATTTGCCAACCTCTTCTATGTTTAGAAGTTTCTAGATATTAATGATAATTTGGCTTATAGTTATTGATTTAATTATGTATCTGAGTTCCAAACTGAGAGGTTAGTGTATTTTATGAGAATCAATTAATTGGCTATCATTTCCCTTTATTTAAGGGTGGTGCCCAGAGGTCTTTATTTATTCAAAGTATTATTTGTGATTATCTTTGATAATCCTGATAGCCAAATCTAATTAACGGTACTGCCATGTGTAACCCCAAACATTAATGGCACCCGTATGTGAACCATAGTTGGTAAACCTCAACAATAGACAATAGAGGAGATACAGTAGAGGCCAGTGATATTAAGACAAGGAAACTCCTCACAATGCATGGAAGGTTTCACATCAACTCCAGCACCCTGAGTACATCAGGAAGATGGGTTGGAAGTGCCAAGGTCAAAATGGAAGGCACCTCCTAGGGTGCACCTCCCAAGCTAAGATCCTGTGGGACTGCCAGATCCAGACTTACAAACTGTTGATCAGCACGATGTCTGGTTGGTTAGCCATCACCAAACAGCAGAATATGGCAGTGGTGATAGATGTAGCAATCCCAAGCAACAGCAACATCAAGAAGAAGGAACACAAGAAGCTCGAAAAATACCAAGGGCTGAAAAAGGAGCCAGAAAAGATGTGGAGAGTAAAAGCAACAATAGTGCCAGTGGTAATCGGAGCACTGGGGACTGTGATCCCAAACTGGGAGAGTGGGTTCAGCAGATTCAAGGTACAACGTCTGAAGTCTCTGTCCAGAAGAGTGCAGTCCCAGGAACAGCTAAGATACTGCGCAGAACATTACCAAATAAAAGTGCATTTCTAGGGAAGATGTGAGGCAAGTATTTGAGTGACATTCAGCTTTTCAGTGACTACAGGAATAGAAAAGAGTTCTTTATGAAGGCGGTAATCAGGACAGTTAAGAATCAGTTGAGCCTCACTGATACAATTTTACAATACATTTTTTAAAACCAAACACACATGTATACAGATATGTTGGCTACTTGAGGGTGTATGGTTGTGTATTTGCACCTGTATAGTATTTTCTATGTTCATTCTGATAACCCCCTAGGCTAACCACCTTCTGCTTCTCAAAACCTTTTCTCCTTATTGGTCTTTGTTTTTTGTCCCATTCATGTGATACATGTTTGGCAGCACTATAGTGTTTGTCCACAAGTGTCAGCATGACTTTTGTAAATTACAAGTACCTCAAACTGTTAGACACTGATCTTGAGTAAATCTACTTATCTACTAGTTACTTTCTACGACTATCTGAGGTATCATCTGTTGTCTGTCTTCTGATGCACACTGCCGCACGGACTCCTCCTGCTTGTGCAACGTGATTGGTTGCTGGCTGTCAGATCGATTTAAAGTATGTCCGTGGTCAGGAAATTAAAGAGTTGATTCTCACACTTTTTTAAAACATTGGGCTTGGTCATACCAAGTTACATGGCAAAACACACAATTCATTGGAGTCTTTTATATGTTTTTGTGATGTGATTTCTAAAGTCATCAGATTTATAACTCGTGTCTAGTCATGTCACTTCAGTCCACACCTCTATGCCATCAACCTGTCTCTTAGACCCCAGTTTAACTAGGCTGCTTAAATATGTTTTCCCCTTAGTTAGCACTTCTTTACTAGATATGATCAATCTATCGTTATTAACAAGCTATGTAGCAGAGTCTTTTAAAGTAGCCGTAAATAAACCTAAAAAAAACCCCACACTCTTGATCCAGGGGTTTTAGCCAGCTATAGACCTATACTATATCTAACCTTCCCCTTCATCTCAAAGATCCTTGAGAAAACTAGTTGCCAATCAGTTATGTGACTTTCTAAATAATAATAGTATTTTTGAGTATTTCCTCCGAGCACGTGAAAGTTAGTCACAGAGTTTCACAAAGTTCTGTGCTTTTTACATTATATATGCATATATTTACATTAATATAGGAAACACTTTATAAAGTTTTATTGTTATGCAGATGATACCCAATTATGTCTATAGATCAAACCAGAAACTAATCAGTTAGCTAAGCTTTAAGCATGCCTTAAGGGCATAAAAACCTGGATGACCTGCAATTTTCTGATGTTAAACTCAGACAAAACTAAAGTTATTGTAACTTGGCACTGAACACCTTCGAGACACATTATCAGGTGATATAGTTACTCTAAATGGCATTGCCCTGGCCTCCAGCACCACCGTAAGGAGCCTTGGAGTTAACTTTGCTTCATGGGGGAATTGTACAATAAATCCTGATCAAACTTCAAGGACTGCCTTTGTTCACCTACTTGGGCGGCTGTGGTTTGGTGGCAGAAAGGTCGTCCACCATTTGGAAGGTTGGCAGTTCGGTCCCGGCTTCCCCCAGCCATGTGTCGAAGTATCCTTGAGCAAGATACTGAACCCCAAAATTGCTCCCAAAGCTGTGCCTTCTGCGTGTGAGTGTGTGTGAATGATTAGTTTAATTTGTACTGATGGGCAGTTAGCTCCTGCCATCAGCGTGCGAATGGGGTGAATGTGATATGTAGTGTGAAAGCACTTTGAGTAGTCGGAAAGACTAGAAAGGCGCTATACAAGTACAGTCCATTTACCATTTACCTAACATTGCAAAAATCAAGCAGAAAAACTAATCCATGCATTTGTTAATTCTAGGCTGGATTCCTTACTATCCGACTGTCCAAAAAATGCCCTTAAGACTCTCCAGTTGATCCAGAATGCTGCGACAAGTGTACTGACAAGAACTAGGAAAAGAGATCATATTTCTCCAGTATTAGCATCTCTGCACAGAGCATTCAGCTATCAAGCTCCTCTTCTGTGGAATCAGATCCCAGTTTGGGTTCGGGAGGCAGACACCATCTCCAAATTTAAGAGTAGGCTGAAGACTTTCCTCTTCGATAAAGCGTATAGTTAGGGCTGGTTCAGGTGAGTCCTCAACCATCCCTTAGCTATACTGCTATAGGCCTAGACTGTCAGGACACTTCCCATGATGCACCTCTCTCCTCCTCTCACTCTTCATTTGTTTGCATTCTTATCCCATAAATGCTTTTTACTAACTTGATATCTTCTCTCTCCCATAGTTTTATGCTTTCTTGTCTCTCTCTTCTCTCTTACCGACAGTTTCAGCAGGTATTTCTGCCTACGGAGATGTGGAGTCTGGATCTGTGATTGCGGAGACCTGCTGGAACAGTGCTGCTGTGTCTATGGTGGAAGGAAAGTGTTGTGGCTCAGATGCTGCTCGATGGGCATCACCTGGAGTTGCTCAATATTCCTTCTGGATCCACCCTCTTCCTTTATGTTTTACAATCTATACTTTTCATCGCATATATATATAAACTACAATTTCATTATAATTGTATGTACAATGATTCCTGGATCCATCCTCTAAACTTATTTTTTGCTACATTTTGTCATTATAATATAAATACTATGCTCTTCTTTTCTGTTAATCTTGTCTGTACATACAACATCTATTGCATGTCTGTCCTTCCGGGGAGAGGGATCCCTCCTCTGTTGCTCTTCCTGAGGTTTATTTTTGATTTTTCCCCTGTTAAAGGGGTTTTGTTGGGGTATTTTTTTCCTTTTTCGACTCGAAGGTTTAAGGACAGATAGTGTCGTTTGTTTTACAGATTGTAAAGCCTTTTGTGGCAAATTGTGATTTCTGATATTGGGCTAAATAAATAGAATTGAATTAAATTTAACCTCTGTCCTCTGAAGTGAAATTCACGATCTTACCAGGTATTGAAAGTGTCGTAAAATAAGAGATCCTTGCACATTCTCACCTATTCTTCAGACAAACATGAACCGTTTTTCTTAGACTTAAAAGAATGAGCAGTTCTGCACTGGCTGAAATCAATCTAGATGCTGTCCTTTCTGTTAATTACCACAATTTCACAGTTCATGGGAAAGTCATCTAAAAACCAATTAAAACAGGTTCACGCTACATTCCTTCTCATTTCCACAGATCACAGGGACTGCCAGCAGAATTAAAGGTAAGATCTGGTAATTACCTTCAAACCGGCCCAAAAAAATCAGATCTATTATCAGCCTTATCAGACTGCAGGCTGATTACCAACCCTGTGATGAAAAATTAGGAAGAAATAGCTAAATGAAGTGGAAAATAACAGAAAACAGCATACACACATGGAGACACACCAGCACCCCCCAGGTACTGAGGTGATTGTGAAATCTAGATAAAAACTCCCAAGGTACCCTCCTTCTCCAGGCAGCAACAGACGGATGAAAAGATGAAAGGACAAATGGAAGTATGGCGAAATGACAGGGTGGAAAGACTAGATGAAAGAGAGGAGGTCAAGTGTGAGAGATGGAGCGACAGGTTTTCATCATATCTGTTTTTAGGTTGTTTTTTTTCTTTGATAAATGGCCCGTCACCTGGCAGCCCTGATTAGCTTGGTTTACTCTGCTCATTTACAATGGGTGATAGCACTTCATGGGTGAGTTGGTTCACATCTGGTGGCCACAAGAACATAAAGGGATGGAGGAAACCACAGACTAAGATGAAGGGAGCTGTGTCAACTTCAATAGATTTTCCCTGGCTTTGTGTTTTTTCAAGAAAGTTTGATGTGTAGAGGTGAGATTTGGAGGATAGGTTGCTAGTGAGTATTACACTGAATTTAGGCCACGCGGTCTGACACTAAAAAATATCATCCACCTATAAAATATTCCCAAACATATTTAGGGATTAGTGGTGTTATTAAACTCCAAACTGTGGTTTATTACAATTTCCTTTTTATTGTCATAGCTCACACTACCAGCTCTGTCAGTTATGATAACATGTACTCACCCAAATACTTCTGAGATCTCAGAACATGGTAACATTCAATCAAGTTGATGTCACGTGTAATAATATATGGTAGAATTACAGTGAAATGTAATCCCTCCAGTTCCTTCAAATTGTGCATTAAAGAGAGTTTAATTAGAATAGGAATACTAATAAATATGTGTATGATTTGGGGGGTGGGGGGGGGGGGTCAGCTCTTCCTGAAACTCTCAATGCTGGCCTGGTGTATCCAGTACCTTCTTCCGAACCACCGCAGGGAGAAAAGGCTGTTATCCAGGTGGTTGGGATTCTTAATGATTCTCCTAGCCTTATTCTTGCAGTGGCTGGTGTAAATATCCTTTAGGCAGGGTAGAGCACTGCCAATTGTATGTTCAGCCAAATTAAACCAGTCTTTGCAGGGCCTTGTGGTCCTGTTCGGTGCTGTTTCTGTACCATGAAGTGATGTTCCCCATCAAGATCCTCTTGATGGTGCAGCAGTACCTGAAATTTCCTCAAACGTCTGAGGTGAAACAGTCTCTGGCTTGCCTTTCTCACGACTGAGTCAGTATGCAGGAGTAAGTTGTTGTCCTGACACCAGCAGGTCAGGTCCTCTATTTCCTACAGGTAGGCCTTTTCAGTGTTATCTTTGATCAGGCTACCACAACTGTGTCATCAGCAAACTTGATGATGGTGTTAGAGTCGAAAGTGGCTACACAGTCATTTGTGTACAAGGAGTACAGCATGGGGCTCAAAACTCCAGTGTTAAGGATGAGGGTGGAAGAGGTGTGTCCGCCCACCGTCACCACCTGGGGTCTGCCCGTCAGGAAATCAAGGATCCACATGCACAGTGAGGTGTTCAATCCCAGGTATTTGAGCTTTGTGACGAGCCTGAAGGGAACTATGGTGTTAAATGTGTAACCGTAGCCAATGAACAGCAATCTCACATAGCTCCCTTTCTTGTCCAGCTGAGATAGGGTGGTGTGGAAGATGTGTAATCTTTTTTTCCTCCTTTACTGCTTTTATTACATTGGAGGCTGCTGCTTTATAATTGTCCATTTTTCCAGACTGCAGCCCAAAGTGATCGGCTATAGTGCGTGTGTTTACGGCATCCCGGATGCTAATCCATGGTTTCTGGTTGTGGGTACAGTTGCTTCTGTTGATATACAAATTAAATCCACCACAGACTCCTTGGATATCATCGGTGATGTCTACAGTGGTGTATTGGAACGTGCTCAAGGCCGTGTCATGCAGTACACACTGTAGGGCGGCCTCTGATTCCTGACCTCTCGTGTCACTGGGGACTTGTGATGTAGTTTGTTTACATACTTTGACCTCATCAAGATGGCCGCATGGTCGTTCTTTCCGAAACATGGGTTGTGATTCCGCTCTGTAGCCGTTTTTGAATGGCATGTAGCAGTAATCCAGTGAGCAGTGAGTGTTGATTCCCCTTTTGGTGCAGTCAAGAAGGTTATGCCTGACTTCCATCAACATATTAAGTGTTTCCTGATTGAAGCCTCGAGCAACAATGAGCAAAGCATCTGTGAGCAGTTCAAGCCTTTGCAGAGATCTGACAGGGCAGACCGCTGTAATAATAACTGATGTATATTCTCTTGGTAGATGGTGGTCTGCATTGGATTGTCAATTATTCCAGATCAGGTGAGCAGGAACAGGGTAGCTTTTCATTTTCCCACTGTCACACCAACCCTTATTCACAATAAAGCATATGCTTCTCAGCTTTTTTCTTGCCAGAGTCTTCTGTTCTCTCAGATACAGAAAAAGAGTCACCTGGTTGAATGGAACTGTCTGGTATTCCAGAATTTAGCCAGTTTTCAGTAAAACAAAGCACATTACAGTTTGTGATATCCTGATGGAAACTGTTGCGGGCACAGAGGTTGTCCAATTTATTTTCAAGCCCCTGTAGATTGGCTGGCAGGATGCTTGGCCAAAAAGATCCATGTGGCAAGGATTGCAGCTGATGTTTAATCCCTCCACATTTACCTCAGTGATTCCTCCGACATTGAGATGGATGCAGAGACCTACGCAGAGGTGGTCCTGCTTGGCCATGCGGTCGGGATTGTAGCTGGTGTTTGTTCCCTTCACTTTTTCCTGGCCAGGTAACACAGTTGGCAGAAGTAGCTGGAGATGTACTAATTTTTACGGAGCAAATAAAATAAAACTGTTATTTTCCTTAAGGTATGACACGTGTTTAAGCTGGAAAACAAGATAGTTTTGAATCCTGATGAACTGACAGGAGTCAAGACACCTCTGGTGTCTGGGCTTATTTAACGTCATCTTACCAACATGCTTACCATGACCATGCTGATGTTTAGCAGGTATCATTTTATCCACGTTCACCACCTTCGTTTAGCCTGTTAGCATGCTAACATTTGCTAATTGCCGCTAAACACAAAGCGTAGATAGCTGATGAGAATGTCATTAAATGATACATTTTACAGTTATTTGGCCATAAACCAAAGTATTATATCAATGAAACGTTTGACCTGATGATGGTGCTACTAAGTTACTTTTTGACCATGAATATCTGTCCCAAACTTTGTGCCAATCTATCCAGTAAATGTTGAGATAATTCACTGGAAGTAAAAACATTGACCTGCTGGTGGCATTAGGAGGGGAAGCCATGGGATCACCAAAGTCAATAGGATTAATCATGAATGTGTACAACATTTCATTTCAATCCATCCAATAGTTGTTGAGATATTTCTGGACCAAAGTCTTGGACCAACCTACTTTGCAATCCCCACAGCCCTGCTGCTAGCATGACTGAAAAAACAAGCGTAATAGCTGCAAAGCTTGATAGCTGCAACCACATACACACATGCATCCACACACACACAAACTTAAAAACACTATACCGCCATGGCAAAAACTGTCGCTACCAAAGGGTGGGGAAATGTTTGTGGACCGACTGACTGACTGGTCCAATTAGCTATAGAGCTGCTGGTCAAAGCTATATCTCTATCATACTATCTTCTTGTTACAATCCTGCAGATGTTTAGGGGTAAGGAAAGCAACATACAGCCAATGTAATCAGGCAAGCACAGCCATTTATTGTTCAGTGCACTGTCAGCAAATATACATTATATGAAACACAGACTTACTTCTTTAGTGGAAAACAACAAAACAAAGAGGAGACCGGTGAGGCGAGGCCTGAAGGGAGGAAGGGCTGCAAGTGGTGCCAAACCATAAAACAAACAAAAGAAAACACGCTTCCTAACCCTTGGAACCACACTGACTCACTGCAGCTAAAATAGCTGAAAGTAACAAAACAAAAATCTACCTGGCTGCTCTAATCTGATCAGTAAAATCCAAAAAACTACTTACAGCAAAATCAACCCATAAACTAGTGTTACTAGACCAATCAATTAGGCTACATGAGGTGTAACAATGAGTCTAAGAAAACACAACAAAAGTCTGAACTTCCCAGATGCCAAAGCCACAAAACTAGTGCCTCATACTACTTAAGATTACTCCATTTAGGCTACACAAAGGAATACATTTTAACATTTCACAGAGATAAAGAAGTGGGCTGCTCAGATTAAATCACATTTTCACAAAGTAGCTTTTATATGCTGAACGTAAGGGGGAAAATGGAATGCAAACATTGGTGGGATGCCCAGAGGCGTGGCCAGAAAGGGAATCCCTTCAGAGGAGCGGATGACGTGTTGATCAGCCCTCATTGACAAGGGGACATAATGCACCACAGTAAAACATTACAGCATGAGGATATAACACTCTGCACCCACTCAGAGACTGTTAACACATCTCAACCATTATAAGAATAACCTTTGTTTGTTTATTTGACAATCCTAAAAACATATAAGACTGGAGAAATAGTGCAGATTAATGGTTCCAAAGGCCATGGAAAAGCTCTTGTCAATACAAGTGAAAAGGTAACCAAAGCTTAAAGTCATTGTCTGTGCTGACACCACAGCTTCACCCATGGGGGGAAGGGGGGATTATAGACACTACCGCAGCGATTTCATGCTTTCATATTAATACCACATACATATGCTATGTGAAGACAAGTGTGCTGACACGGAAATATTTGCACATTAATGCATTATTTTCATTAATTAATGACCTAATTTCCATAACTGTTATGTTTTATATAGCATGGTTACTGTGGCAGGACTTTAGGCAGTTCAAGTGGCTCCTTCTTATATTTTACTTTTATACATATTTCACATTTAACTAAAAAACAAGTGACTGGCTCTTTTCCAGTAATAGACAAAGATTGTCAAATCGAGGAGTTCCTGGGAGTCACCAATGCTGACCGCTAAGCTAATGTAATAGAAAATACTGTACAAAACAAAGCAAATACTCATTAAAAAACCATAAACCAAGGTATCTTTTTCACTTGAAGAAACGTACCAGGTTACGTATGTAACCATGGTTCCCTGATAGGGAACGAGACGCTGCATCAGCTGACGCAATGGGGAACGCCTTCAGCGTGACTGCCTCTGAATCTCTGTATCAACTTAGACCAACCTTGATTGGGTTTAACGTCAACACATGACGTACGCTGGCGGAACCGGAAGTATAAGGGGAGCCGGCTTCACTGTTGTCGTCAGCCTTCTAAACGACTGAAGCAAGCCGTTCACAGGCATGCCAGAAGTATGGCAGTGAGACGCAGCGTCTCGTTCCCTTTCAAGGGAACTTCAACGCTGCGTCCGCTGACGCTATGGGGAACGCAGTACCAACTCCGCCATGTTAAAGGGATGCCTGTCAGAGTGTGAAGCCAGCAGGGCACACTTCAAGACAAGAGAGCCACAGATCCTGGATTATTTAAGCGGTCTAGGCTGTAAATCTCACAAAGGTGTGAGGCGAGGACCATCCCGCAGCATCGCATATATCGGAGAGGGGGGTTCCCGACCACCAAGCTCTGGAGGATGCCATACTCCGTGTAGAGTGAGCTCTTATCGACAGAGGTGAAGGCAAACCACGCACCTCGTATGCCGAAACGATAGCCTCAACTATCCACCTGCTAATAGTGTGTTTGGTAGCCGTATCTCCTCTATATCATCTGCACCGTCTCGGGGTGCAGTCTCCATTCCCCGGGCCTCGGCCCCTGCCTCGACAGGATGTCTGCCCCCACATTGAGGTACCCAGGTATGAAAAGTGCTCTGAGAGAGAGCCACTTCCCCTGGGATCACAAAAAGGATCTGGAGCCACCACTGCAGTTGCCTCATGTGCAGCAACCCAAGCGGAATCACGGTGGATGCTGCAGCCATGAGGCCTAACAGTCTCTCGAAACTGAAGTGCAGTGAGATGTCGGCCTAGCTGCACCCTGAGTACCATAGTCAGTATTGACTCGACGCGTGCGGGAGACAGTTGTGCCCACAACGTGACTGTGTCCCACACTACTCCTAGGAACATTAATCCTTTGTGTTGGAGTGAGCGTGTGTTGAGCCTCAACCTCAAGCACCTAAAGTAGGCAAGTACGACATCTCGATGCCGTACCGCGTGATACAAGACTGGGATAAAATCAACCAGTCGTCCAATAATTGAGGATGCGGATCTCCTGGAGTCTGAGAAGAGCCAGGGCAGAGTCCATACACTCCGTGAAGGTGCAAGGGGAGAGTGCTAGGCCGAAGGGAAGCACCCGATACTGGTAAGCTTTGCCCCCGTAAGCAAACCGCAGGAACTTCCGGTGTCCCGGAATGATAGAGACGTGGAAGTAAGCGTCCTTTAGATCGATTGTGACCAACCAGTCCTCGGACTGAATCAGACTCACAATCATAGGGATCGTCAGCATCCGGAACCTAAGTCTTCTCAGAGAATGGTTCAGGTGACGAAGATCTAAAATGGGACGCAAACCACCGTCTCTCCCGGGACTATGAAGTACCGGCTGTAGAACCCGGTATGCATCCCTCAGGTGGGGATTTGTTTTATGGCCCCATTGTACAAGAGAGAATGTATTTCTCACTCCATCACCTATGCTTGTACTTGGTGGACCCCTATTTCCAAGATTCCTCGGAATCATGGGGGTGTGGACCGGAACCGAAGCTTGTAACCTTGTCGGACAGTCCGCAAACTCAGTGCGACACGCCGGGTCAAGCTTCTCAAGCGGGCAGAAGAGTCCCTCAGGTGAACCAACCGCTCGAGGCTGGTGCCTGGGGGACCTGGAGTGGCAGTCTCGGTTACCCGAAGCACTGCAGCGGCGGGAAATCCTTGAGGATCGGCATGTACATGCCTGACCGCCCCCCGAACCTGCAATGTGAGAGCTGCGGTACCCCGAAGCGATGGAACGGCGGGATTTAACCGGAAAGGAACGTCTACAGGCCTCAGTAGAGGACGCAACTCTGGCCTGACTGCTGCACAGCCGTGCAGGTCTAAAGGCAGTGGTTGCATGGAACTCGCCATGCCCCGAAGCGCCACCGGCGACAGGGTTAAAAGGCAGAGCTCCCGAGGGCACAATGGGGCAGCCGTGTGCTCAACCCCAATGGGGGGGGCACCCTCTGAGGCCCGACGCTCGAGTCAGGGCCTCTTCTGTGAGGCCTGCTGGGCGAGAAGCACGGCCCTCAGGTCCGTCTTCTTCCTCTCAGGTCCTCTCCGAGCAGGCTGGAGCGAGCCCCTAGGCCGCTAGGGAGGGGCACGCTGGGCCACACTCGCTTTCTGAGCCAGCATGTAAGAGCTGCGAGATTTTGAAGGCTGAGGTGGTCCACCCTCAGCTCAGGCCCGAGACCTCTTGCAATGGGTTAAACCGTTGTCGTAGCATGGTGGAGCTCCGTCCATCCTCGGATGTGAAGGCTCCGCCAAAGTCGAGGTCCTAAGCAGGTCGGCTGGTCACACCCGCATGCATGCCATGGTGTGCGGACATGCCCCGCCTGACCTGCTGCCCCGTATGCCTTGCCCACTAAAGTCAATGTAGTGTGACAAGGCCTACTAGGCAACGTCGGGGTCATAAGGGAGGATGCAGCCTGGTCGATAAACGCCGCCAGCGCCTCCCTGCCCTATCCGTTCTCCTTCCACCCACTGATCGAAGCAGACCGGCAACCAGTTGGGCTAGAAAACCGTGCAAAATACGGCCTGGACCAGGATTTCGACACCTCGGTGTGGAGATCCAGAAGAACGGCAGGTCCCGATGTGGGCGTGGAGGTGTGGCTAGAAGGAAACACTCACCGAGCTACTCCGGCGATGAGTGTCCTGCCGCTCCGCTGGCCAGGCGATATTGAGCCTAACCACCATTTTCCTCTCTTGAGAAAATCACCTCCAGCAGCTCCTAATCCTGTAGTGACTGGGCTGACGAGCCACCCACATCATCACCTTCCACGCTCTGGACATCCAGGTCCTCGGAACTGAACTGCATCCTCTCTGCGCGGGCTCCACATCCAGGGTGGAAGACGCTGCAGGCTCAGCCTGGCTTCCGGATCCCAAATGCGGGTTGACTGGTTCAACAAACAACAAACAGTCAGTTGAGAGCAGAGCGTCTTATCTCTCCTCAGAGAGGGCACTTACCTTGCTCACAGTCACCCCTCAGGGCTGATAGAGCCTTCTCTCCGTGCAGACAGCAGACACAAGTGTGTGGCCTCTGAACACGTCCCCCGTTCCGGTCGGAAGAAGCCGCGATGCGGGCTTCCGGTCCCGAAAACGGGTGGGAATTAGCGGATGAGCCGTGCCTCTCCCGTTTCTCTGCCGCAGCAGCCGCGGGACCCGCACCAAGCGGAGCGAACTCCCGAGGAGACGCTCACGCTGCTCGCGGTCAACCTCAAGGGCTGACAGAGCGAGCTCAACCCAAAACACGTGAGTTGCCGGTGGGGATAATCCGCGGGCAGAGAGGAAGGACTGCAAAAACCTCTTCACACTCGTCATTTCCACAGAGACCCAGCGCGCTTGCTGAAGATCAGAAGACTGACGACAACAGTGAAGCCGGCTCCCCTTATACTTCCGGTTCCGCCGGCGAACGTCACGTGTTGACGTTAAACCCAATCAAGATTGGTCTAAGTTGATACAGCGATTCAGTCACGCTGAAGGCGTTCCCCATAGCGTCAGCTGACGCAGCATTGAAGTTCCCTTGAAAGGGAACCAACAGTTATGATGATGTGCTATACGTGCTGCTACAATGATAACACTTGATGGGACCTGCAGTTTTTGTAAAAAAAATAATGGTTGTTATCATAATGGGTTTGATATCCAACAGCAGGTTCCATAGTAGAAGCCCAGTTATGGATAGCAAATCCCAGGAACAGACCAATGGAAGAAACATTCAAGGAAGGATGGCATTTAGTTACACAAGCTAATAGAAGAGCAGACATCAGGACTTTAGCTATTTCTAAAATGTAACAGGACAGTCTGGACTAAAAAATAAAATCAGTGACAGAAAACACTGCCAGTAGTCATTCCCTGGTTACTTTTGTGTCTTCTGAGAATTTAAGCTCACAGGCAAACAGCTGGCTTGGCTCTGTGTATTTAAGTCTGTGTACCTCCACATCTCCAGCGTCCCTGAACTACTAAGCACAGGCTTTAGTTTTGATAGGAGGTGGTGAAAGCAAACATCAGCTTGCATCACGAACATTTCTTTCTAGCTGCTTGTCAGTCGCCTGTGCAGGGTGTTTGGAGCTGCTGGTGACACCATGGACATAAAAAGCAGAGTGGCTATGGAACCTTTTTCAAAGCGGGTATGTTGACTCGTCACAGCAGGAAAAGCACAGGTGGTAATAATAACATGAATTATGGCTGTGTTCTAAAAAAGTGTTCCAGAGAGGCTTGTCAGTGAGAACACATGTGCTTTTCCTACTATGACAAGTTCAAATATCTGTTGTGACAAAGTCTTTGTGGCTCAAGCTGCTCTGCCTTCTTTAGCTGGAGGGCCCTTCTGGACCAAGTATATGATTATTACTATGAATATTTTTACAGTTGTACTTGTGTTGTTGTCAGTTTTGCTACTGCTGTGATTCAGCCATGTTCAGGTTTAACAAGCGATGTGTGGGCATTTAACTCTTTCAATGGTGGAGGTGAAAGGGAAATCTCCTGTCCTTTTCTTTGTGTATGAATGAACATGGTCTAGGCTGCTCCTTATCATTATGTGCTGTGTGTGATTTTTTTTGAGAGTTATGGGCTGGTTTGCATGTTTCCTTGAAACTAATGTTTCACTATATGACAGTTTTGTTCTTGACCATTCCATTGGTTTTGTAGAATTAGCTTAGTGTTGTGAAATAAATTCGTTTAAAGGGACACATAATTGTGTAGGTGCAATCAATTAATTTTGGCTATCAGAATGATCAAAATAATATATATTAGTTCCTCAGGGGCCCCACCCTTAAAGAAGGGAAACATTTGGAAGTCCAATTAATAAATAAATAGTTCAAGTTATTAATTAATTCAGTTTATTTGTTTTTCCTGGTACAGGGTGGTGACCCTTAAACGAGTATTAAAGCGTAATTATTTGATTAAAGTAGTTGATTTGCTTACAGTTGCATCGTGGCTGCTGTTGCTTACAGTTAAGTTAGCTGGCAGGTTTTGTGTGTGCCTGTAAAGTCCCAGTGGTCCCAACAACAGTGAATCATATGCACGGTTTCTTCTTAAAGCTAGTTAATTTGACGGTTTTAATAGTGTTCAAATGGTTTGAATGACCTGTGGATCCTTCCTAGAGGAGCAATCGCTTCCTGGACTTTAAGAGTGGGGGGTGGTGGGGAGGACTATTTTTAGGTGAGACATGTCACCTTTTTTCATTTTATTGTCTTCTTGTACAATAATATTTGTTGTTTTTGTTGTTG
>WNGW01000161.1:0-31570 GCA_011952105.1 Coreoperca whiteheadi
GGACGAGGAGGAGGAGAGCCGCGAGCTCCTCGCCACCGCGGCGGACCGGGTCACGGCGGGCCCCTTGTTCAACGTGACTTTCAAAGCCATGATATCGAGCTACCGCAGGTTCAAGGCCGCCTTGTCCGTCGAGGGCGACGAAAGAGTGCAAAACGCGTCGCACGAGATACACCGGACGCCGAGCGCGCACGGAACCTACTTCGGGTACCTGAGACGGACGCACCTGGGCTGCGACGCCTTTCTGCGAGCCGCGAGGGCGACCGTCGACGCCAGGGAGCTGGCGGACGGCGACTTCGACGTGTGGCTCACCGTCGCGTCGGATGGCGACCTGCGCTGCGAGACCAAGGTCGAGACAGGCGACGGGTGCTCCCCGAACCTGAAACGCGTCTTGAGCGAAGGGCCCCTCGACTACGACATGAACGACGTGTGGGAACCGATGAAGAACCTCTTGGGCTACGTGTTCTCCTCGACCCTCGGGGGCTACGCCAGCGAGCCTTGACCGGCCGAGGAGGAACCTCGACAACTAGTACTACGACGACGACGACAACTACTACTACTACTACTACTACTACGACGCGCGCGTGTGTTATAATGTGTCTTGTACATGTCACACCTATTGTACCACCTGTTGTACACCAGCAGGTCTTGTCAATGTCAAAATAAACGGCACCTGTTGAAACGGGCCTGTGTCACTGTCATACAACGGGAATACAAGGGGGGTGGGGGGGTGTTGTACTGTACAGCGTGCCGCGGACGAGACCCGCTGTGAGCCCCCAAGGACACGGGCCGCGATCGCAATCTCAAACGGCAAGGCCGCGGAAGGGTTAAACATCAGATCTCTGTCATCAAAAAGCTGTACTAGTAAATGATCTAATATCAGATTATTATATTGACTCATTTTGTTGTACTGAAACCTGGCTGGGTCATGAAGAATATGTTAGCCTAAATGAATCCACTCCCCCTAGTCATATTAATACTCACATTCCTCGAGGTACCGGCCGAGGAGGTGGAGTTGCAGCCATCTTCGACTCAAGCCTTTTTAATCAAATGATGCAGAAAAATTACTGCATGCATTTGTTACTTCAAGGCTGGATTACTGCAATTCCTTATTATCTGGCAGCCCGAAAACGTCCATTAAGATTCTCCAGTTGATTAAGAACGCTGTGGCATGTGTACTGACAAGAACTAGGAAAAAAGATCATATTTCTCCAATATTAGCTTCTCTGCACTGGCTCCCTGTAAAATCCATAATAGAATATAAAAAAACCTCCTCCTCACCTACAAAGCTCTTAATGGTCACGCACCATCATATCTTAAAGAGCTCATTACTATCTGGGGTACTCCTTATTACCCCACCAGAACACTGTGGTCTCAGAATGCAGGGTTACTTGTAGTTCCTAGAGTCTCCAAAAGAGTGGGAGCCAGAGCCTTTAACTATCAAGCTCCTCTCCTTTGGAATCAAGTCCCAGTTTGGGTTTGGGAGGCAGACACCATCTCCATATTTAAGAGTAGGCTAAAGAATTTCCTCTTTGATAAAGCTTATAGTTAGGGCTGGCTCAGGTGAGTTCTGGACCATCCTTTAGTTATGCTGCTATAGGCTTAGACTGCCGGGGGACTTCCCAGGATACACCTCTCTCTTTACCTCTCTCCTCCTCTCCCTCTCCATCCGTATGCATTCTCATCCCATAAATGCATGTTACTAACTTGACTTCTTCTCTCTCCTGTAGGTTTGTGCTTTCTCGTCCCTCTCTTCTTTCTTACTGTCACTTTCAGCAGGTATTTCAGCCTCCGGAGATGTATCTTGATCTGTGACTATGGCGACCTGCTAGGGGTGTGCTGCTGTGTCCATGGTGGAGGGGACCAGGAACTGCCGGCTACTCTGTTCAAAGCGCTTGGTTTGTTGCATTTCCACAGTATCCAGCTATTTGAAGAGGTCAATGTGGTAATGCTCTTCAGTGGTTGCTGGGACAAATGCTGTTGCATTTCCTGTGAAGCGCTTGGGTGGCTTTCTGACATGCGGCATCTGGATAGGTTCAATACCTGTGCTGATGATTAGCTCAGTGGCCCTTGTGTGTATGCAGTGAAACATTTCATCTGACCTCTTTGCCTTCAGAGTTGACTGCACACAGTCCAAAGCTGCCGTCATGCCCATGACAGTTCCTGTTGACGTCTATAGGGAGTAATTCAGACACTCGAGTTCTCCAATCACTTCATAAGCAAGAAGAAGCCCAAGCACCGTGGTCCCCTTTTGTAATCACTCCAAAAGCCCCCTAGCTGTGATTGTTCTTTCAGAGTAACCAGATGAAGCCATCTCCTCCAGACTGAGCAGCACTGCCTCATACTGCCCAAAAACAGCTTGAATAGCCGTCATCCTGACAACCCATCTGGTAGGGCATAAGGACTTCAGTGTTTTGATGTTCCCATGTTTTAATATTGCAATCTCTTTAAAGACCGTTTTAAAGTTGCCTGACTGGTTGAAGACGGTTCCAAGTTTGTGGACCAATGACATGCATCCATAACCACACAGGATGAACTGCAGGCAGCCTGTGTTACAAGATTGACCCAATGTGGGCCACAATGGACATAGAGGGCAAGAGGCTGAATCTCCTTGATTTTGGCCTGCACTCCACCACTCTTGCCAGACATATTTGCAGCTCCATCGTACATTTGCCCACGGAGACCAGTTGGTGGCAAATTCATTCTCGCCATCCAGTTGGGTTGAAAAATATAAATCTGTGTAATGTCGTCTAACCGCCTGTAAGCTAGCTCCCCATATAAATGCATAGAGAGGCCTTTTGATTCCCATAGTTTTTTTTGACACAATTTCTCTGTTATTCGTTTTTTTTATTTTTATATTATATTATATTTATATATATTCTTAAAGACTACTTTTTGATATTTTTAGATATTTAGATATATCTTTTAGATAATTATCAGGTTTTGCATTATTACAATCAAACAATAACATTTGGTTAGAAAGGGAACACAATGCAAACATTTTTGTAACTCAGTATTTGATAATTAAAAAATATAATAAAATAAGGGATGGATAGTGATAATGCAAAACACTTTATACAGACATTTTGCAAATAACTGGTATTTTATTCATTTTAATTCTATAAATGGTAATAAAACAAAAGGGAACAGTAATTATGATCTAACAGCAAAAACATACTAAAATAACATAACAGCAAACAATCATTATCAAACTGTAGGTTAAAGAAGAGGAATAAAAATGTAATAATAAATATTATTTTAACTACATACATACAAACAGTAATTGTTTTATTTATTGTTGCATATGCAACAGATATCAGGAACACATATGCTAAAATAAGAGCAAACACTCTTAGGTGTGTATGTAAGCGAGAGAGAGAGAGTGTGTGTTGCATTTGAGCTAGCTTATTTGCACTCTTGATATTTTAGATTGTCACTCACTTTTTTTCTGCACAGTGGCTGATTTGTAGTTTGTACCACCAAAAGTTTCTCTGAGATTTCCTAATTGTTCGTATTTCCCATTCGTTTCCTATGGCGGTCATTTTTGACCGCGAAGGAGCCAAGTGTGACTATTTTTTTACCACCCTTTAAAATATCCGTATCACCTCCTTGATTTTTTTGTGTGTACACTGTTAGATCCCAGTAAACCCCCTGCACGGGAGGTACTGGACCAGCTCTCCGTTTCTAGGGTCCGATCCTTAGATTCTCGGAGTATTACCCTAAAGAACTGAATAAGGATTATTTAAGTTGGTGGCGACTAGCTTCTAACTGCCTACATCCGAGCGTTTACCCTACTCCCTCTGATGCGGCAACCGACCAAATAGCCCTTGTGCATCAGTTACCACTATCAATCGCGCTCGTTAATGGCAGCTCTCTAAATAATCTGGGCTCTTGTTATGGTGCTAGGATGGGTTTTAGTGTTTCGGGCGAACCCCACTTTTAATTTGATTGGCTAGAGTTACCTGTAAGAACCTGTAAGGTGTTATGCACACAACAGCCTTACTTTTTACTACCATCGATGAACTCATAAATCAATGTCCCACATATACTACTTAAATATAATTTGGTTATTTATTGCAATAAGCTTTAGCAGGGGCAGTGGTAAACAACTCAATTCACATTTCAGACTTCAATTAAATCATTCGAATTAATCATAGAATAAATCATAAAAACAATAAATCAGCTGAGTTTAAATTCAATAGTTATCTGCTTTTAGGTGAGGGAACGAGAAGTTTCTCTTGGCCTGAGTGATCCCACTCTTCCTGTAGAGGACCAAGTCTCTGATGAACAATTCACAGCTCTGTCCAAAGCTCACAAAAATGTTCTCAGTATCTCACGTCCATGTCCACAGAGTGAGCGAAAAGGAACTTTAGTCCAAATATTTGATTCTCTGTCACCAGGTAATGGTTAATCCTTTTCGTGCTCAAATCCTCTATTGGTGACAAAGCTCACGTATTCCTTCACAAGATGTATTCCGAAGATTAGGCACAAGGATATAACCTCGAATTTCTCTCTGTCACTCTCTTTAATGCCACTTGGTGCATGACACAGTCAAAAACTCTCTTTTTCACCTCTCACCCATATTACGCAATAAACATTCATTTAGACACTCCAACTGTCAAAAGCTGCTTTCCTCTAACACACCAACTGCCATCTTGCCATCCCTTCCTTCCTCCTTTTGCCTTCACAAGCAGTTGATTTCAAACACACACACAGCTTCAATCTTACACATATAATAACTCCTAATGACTCTGATGACTTTGTTATCAAAACATTCTCACTTACATTTCCTTATGATTAATATTGATTATACAGTTCATGTAAATTATATTCACTTTAGGTAATAGTGCAGCACACAATTCAGCACACACTCCTGTGGTATACAATTCACATCACGATTTCAGATGTTATATGCAAAGCTGGGGTACAATGATATTTATACCATACTCTTAATGATATTTAGATTTTAACTTATGATTTTAACTCTATCTTCATTATTTGCAACAGGAAGTTAGCCTTCCACAAAGTAGCCATGGTATGTTTCACCTAGATAATTTGGGAGGCAGATGTATCATCCCAAAACTTACAAAAAATCCTCTTGGAGCCATTGGATAGACCCATCAGGAAATCAGCCATTTTGAATTTACTGTGTAATTTCAGGTAATTTTTCAACATTTACAGGAACCATAATTTAACAGATTGACATAATTAATCGGACTGACTTCAAATTTCCGCAGAGCAATGTAAAAAGTTATCAAAAGTTTGAGGTTTTGTCAAATGGTGTGGCCATTTCGATGTTTCACCATGAAACATAAAGTGGTTTGTAACGCGACTGTACATGGTCCAATCTCAACCGAACATCATACGATAAGGGTCCCGCCCTGAATACATCTATGTGACAATATTTACTTATTGTCATAGCAATACTTGCAACAGGTAGTGACAAACATCATCCAATTTACATCAAATTTATATGGTGTGGTCTATCCATGATATACAGAAAGATTTTAGTTTGTGTTCTTTAGTGTCACATAGTGGACACAGAAAGTAATATTTAAACAGGAAGTTGCTGTAACTTCAGTTTATCTGTCCAATCTGCCTCTAAATTCACATGTTTGACAAGAGTCCCATCCTGATCACATCTACAGTGATCCCTCGCCACTTCGCGGTTCACTTATCGCGGATTCGCTATTTCGCGGATTTTCATAATGCATTTTTTTTTTTTTTTGGTGCATTGTGCTCTGCATTCTGATTCGCTAAAAACTCACTCCCGCTTCTTGTATCAAAACATGCTACGAATTGTGCTATCATTTTGTCGTCTCGTGCAGTTATGTGTACGTACATAAAACAGCTTGGCAAATTTACATTAAGTTGGCCAAATTATCTTGTAATTTCGAACATCTCCTAAACCCATAATGTCGACGAAACGGCCTGGACCGACAAAAGCAAGGCTCTCTATACGCGCAACACCCTGCAACATCTTGTTGACGCTATGGACTCGGATCAAGATTTCTCACTGAAGGACTACTGGCGTGGATACACCATCGCATCGTGTCTCCAAAACATTCAGAGGGCCATTCAGGAAATGAAAACGGAAACTCTGAAGGCCTGCTGGAAAAAACTATGGCCAGAGGCAGTGCAAAACGCAACCGGAGGCTCGCTTGACGAGGTCCACCACTCTGCCGTAGAAACAGCTGTGAATCTGGCTAAACAGATTGGAGGAGACGGCTTTAATGACATGAGTCCGGATGACATAAACGCCCTGATTGATGGAGACGCAGAGCCGCTGACCGACGCAGAGCTGGCAGAAATGACAAAGCCACAAAGCGACGATGAAAGAGAAGAGGGAGAAGAGGACACGAGAGATGAGGAGGAAGGACTAACGCTTGGTCGCTTAGCAACCATGGTGCGAATGGCCACTGAACTTAAGCGAGTAGCTGAGGAATGGGACCCTTTGATGAGCCGTTCATTACAGTTCTCCAACGTAATCGATGGTGGCATGTCGGTGTACAAGGATCTTTTTGCAAAGAAGAAAAAAGAGCGACAACAGCTGCCTATCACTATGTTCTTCTCCCGAACAAACACACCTGCACCGCGGGCTTCAGAAGAAGAGAACACTGCAGAGCGCAGTCAGGATGCAGCGGCCCAGTCTGAAGAGCAGTGAAACGGCCTACACGTGAGTCACTGTATTTGTATACATGTAATAGTTGCTAATTGTAAAAAAAAAAAAAAGTTTTCTATTTCGCGGATTTCACTTATCGCGGGTCATTTTCGGAACGTAACCCCCGCGATAAACGAGGGATTACTGTACACATCTAATAATGAAGTAAAGTCATATTGCCACTTGTGGCGACAGGAGGTAAGTCTTCCATGGCAAAGATTATCAATTTGCATGAACATTTTCTGGTGGGTTCTACGCATGATATCCTTCAAAATGACACATAAAGTGTGTTGTCTGGTGCCACATAGTGGACAAAGGAACTGGCATTTCACTCCTATGTGCAGTGACCAAAACACATCGCTACAAGTCGCTACCAACAGCTGGCGTCCGTCAGACGCCGTGGCCACAGCACTCCCCGACGTGCTTGGAGGTGCGAGAGCCCGATCATCGCTGCTTGCAGCTTTGATGGGTGTTTAAGTTGGTTAAACAGTTGATGTGCTTCCACAGTTTGGAGCTTCTACCCTTAGCTATTGAAGAGCAATAGCTTTGATAAGTAATTCATCTTAGCTTTGCAAGGTTCAGTGACAAAATTTTTTCCTAGGCCTGTGCATATGAGAAGATCAGTATAATTTTTGTGACTATAGACCTTTTGAGGGCAAAGTCAAGTTTTTTCATTAATTGCCAGATATCTAAACCATGGAAGTGAACGCCTTTTAGGGCTACTCTTCCAAGTTTTAGTGTATCTGTCAATTAAACCATTAATAGCTATCATGAAATTATCAATGCAGGTGTTGAAGTAATTTGTTTCTATTACTGTATCCCAGTTCACTTGAATCAGTTCTCTTACAGAGCCTGCCCTTATACATTTTTGGTATGATGAACCACTCGTTTCTGGGTCAGCTTTCTAACAACCTATGCTATATTATGATCTGAAAGGCCTGTGATCAGATGGAATGTTTTAGTTATACTTTCTGTTCTGTTTGTGAAAACAAGGTCAATGAGATTTTTACTTTTCCTTGTTATTATTTTAGGTCTATCAGTCATTGGTTATCACTTGGTGGGTTGTACAAAACATCACTGAAGTTCATTTGGGGTGAAAGAACAATATTCAGTCCCAACCATTCAAGATCCAGTTGTATTTCTGAAGTTCTAAATTTCTCTATAATACATATCAAAACCCCTCCTCCTCTCCCTATTGCTCTGTCTTTCCTAAAGCAAGTGTATCAGGAAATATTTATTTTATATATATATATATATATACACATACACATATTTAATTTTGATGGTATGCCACAGTTTAGCCAGCACTCAGTAAGACATAGAAAGTCTAGGTTAAAGTCAAAAAGCAGGTTTTGTATTTGGTCAGTCTTAGGTAGGATGCTTGGGATATTTAGGTGACCAACGAGTAGGCCTTTAGGTTTAGTAGTAAAGTCCCAAATAACCATTGTGTGGTTCACAGTTTAAAAATGTTAACTTATTGTCTTTGTTTTATCCCTGCGTGTTCCATTATAGACCCTCCCAGATCTCAGAGCAGTTTTGCGCTCTTCAGAACTGTCTCAGTATAATCAACAAGTGAATTCCAGTGGGTGGAATGGTTAGAAATCAAGTTACATTATGTACAGTGATAAGGATCCAGTGAGGTAAAGGTAAAAACCTGGATCAGTGTGTATTTTATTTTGTTTGTATATTTCCAGCATTGTGCACCAGGTGGTGCTGTGTGTGAATATGACTGAATATTTCTCTATCAAGCCTCAAGCCTCCTCTCTGTCATTAATCCGTTTACTTCTTCCTACACACACACACACACACACACACACACACACACACCTCCGTCTGGCTTCCTCCCTTATCAGTGCCTTCCACCAGGCCAGAACAACAAACAGAGGCCTCCATAAAACACTCATTCCCTCCTGCATTTATTTTATCTCTCATCCCCACAGTGGCATCTACCGGCAGCTTTGTTTTCTCTTTCGTCTCGCTTCCATCATTCTTTTTCTCTCTCTGTTCAAGGTTGCTCTCTCTTTCTTTCTCATCTTTCTGTTCTCTTTTTGTAATTATCTCAGTGGATTGCAGTCCTTCACCAGCCTTCCCTGCCTCATTGGATCCCTTCCTTACCCAATCTATTACATCCTAACCCCTCCCTCCCCTTAATTTCTCTAATCAGTCCCCCTAGTTTCCCTTCTTTACCTCTGTCATGCATTCCTTCCTTCCATCATTCCCTTTTAACCTTCTGTGCTATTTTTCTTCCTACAGAATCATGTTCTTTTTCCTTGTCATATCTCACATCCATCTTTTTCTGCATCTTTCCCTGAGGTTGGAGCTGCATTGACAACCATTTTCAGACGAAACTAAGGTTCTGACTCAACTGATCTTCTGGATTGGTTTTCAGTATAGTTGCAGTGACTTTTCACGAGAGGCAGAAAAAAACAAGATGACAAAAGTAAAAAAAAAAAAAAGAGATGAGGAAACAAGCCCTCAGTCAAAAAAAACCAACAGAAAAATCAAAGGAAATGTAGTGTTAACAGAAAGAAAGAAGTTTGTCTCGCTGTCAGCTGAAACCATAGCAACATGGCAGATGACCCAAGCGTCTGTGTTTTATCTTTCCTCCTTCCCTGAGAAGGAAACTAATCCTTCCAGGTTTGTTTATTTCCCCACAGTCACAGTTCCCGCTTTTTTTGCTGTATCAATTATTCATAATTCTGGGTTGCTTGACAGACAGATTTCCTACATCATTTTCAGTGGTGGGTTTAACGGCCGTAGTAAAAACCTTGGCTCAACTTGCGACCAGCAACAAATATGAAAAAGGACGCAATACTGGAGAACAACATTAAAAGGAAATACATTTATTTAAATAATAATATCAATTAACCAAAACAACTGGAGTCTGGAGGCCTGGCTAAAAAGAACATAAAAAAAAAAAAAAAAATAGAGGAGGCCTGGGCCAGCTACACAATGGGCCACAGCACCCAGAACCCCCTCCCCTAAACTTACAGAACCGTGCTCAACTAAATTAATAAACAAAATCACGAAAACTCTACCAGCCCTCCAGCCTCACAGAAAAATAACCACCCCAAGTCAAAAAACAACTGCAGCTAGAACAGTCTAATGACGGCCTGGTCTCTCTTCCTTCTTCTCCAGCCTCCCTTAAATATGGGAAGGGCCACCCACTAATCGGGATCCGGAAACACCTGGGAAACAAGGAGAGAGAGAGGGGGGGAAAGCAAAGGGGGGGAAGGGAGCGTAACACCCCCACCCTAAGTTATTGATTTAAAAATCACAATAATACAGATTACAAGCATGATAACGCATCTGCCACCACATTATCCCTGCCACGGATATGTTTTACATCAACATTGAAGGCTTGCATAAATATACTCCAACGCATCAACCTTTGATTTGTATTACACGTCCTCTGCATAAATACAAGAGGGTTATGATCGGTATAAATAATAATGGGGACATTAGATGATCTGACATACACCTCGAAATGGTTCAAAGCCAGAATCATAGCAAGGGCCTCTTTTTCCAATGGTAGAATAAACTCGTTGATGACACTTTTTAGAGAAGTAGGACATGGGGTGCTCTATTCCATCAGTACAGTCCTGAAGCAGAACAGCTCCCACTCCCAAAAATTGTGACATTGAAATTGCTGATCAAAGTTAGGCGCCACAAGCACAGGAGCATCACTTAGAAGAACCTTAATCTGATAGAAAGCATGTTCACAACTATTCGACCACACAAACTGTACTTCGGGGCTTAACAGGTCTGTCAAAGGGGCAGCAACAGCAGAACAGTTTTTACAAAACCCCCTGTAATACCCAGCCATCCCAAGAAAGCAGCACAGGTCTTGTCTAGTTCCAGGAACAGGGAATGCCAAAATTACCTCGACCTTGGACTGGACACACCTCACCCTGGCCACTACTTTCCCCAGATAGACCACAGTTGCCTGCCCAAAATCACATTTTGCCAAATTAAGTGTCAATTTTGCTTGGCTCAACCGTTCAAACACCTCCCTTACCCACTGGATGTGACTGTGCCAAGAATCTGAATATATCACCAACTCATCTAAATAGGCTTCACATCCAGAGAGGCTGGACAGTACAATATTCACCAGCCTTTGAAAAGTGGTGGGCGCATTCCAAAAGCCATTACAGTATACTGCAAGAATCTGTCAGGTGTTACAAACGTGGAGATCTCTTTAGCACAGTCAGTTAATGGAACTTGCCAATACCCTTTTAACAAATCAAGTTTGGTCACATATGAAGCACTGCCAACACGGTCAACACAATCCTCCATCCTAGGCAAAGGATAACAATCGGGTTTTGTCACACTGTTCACTATTCAAAAATCAGTATAAAAACGATCAGACTTATCAACCAAGAGACAGGGAGAACTCCAAGAGGTCGAACTGGGCTCGGCAATCCCATGCTCAAACATGTGTTCAACCTCTCGTTTAAGGCGACAACGCTTATCAGGATTAACACGATATACATGTTGCTTAATCGGTAGAGTCACCTACATCAATAACATGTTGCAAGACTGTCGTGCACGAGGGCATATCAGAAAAAAGCGACTTATGCGACAAAACCAAGTCCATGATGTCGGAACGCTGAGCATCATTTAAATGAGCTATATAAGAATCAAGCCCTTTTAACATCTCTGAGTTCCGCAACCTCCCCTGTACCACTGCCTTAGACAGAGCAACATCCTCCTCCCCTCCCAAAGTGTTCAGCTCTGACAAAGTTATGCCAGGTCCCATACTCTCAGCATTAGACAGCGCCACCACACAGGCAGACACAGTACTGCCACAATCAGCACTAGACAGCTCCACAGGGGACATGACAGGTTTAACAGCTGTAGGACTAAGTGCAACACAGGCCGGCCCAGGCCCAACCTCACATTCCCTGTAACGTGTCAACATGTTAATGTGACATAACCTACTCCTCCGAGTCTGGTCCGGAGTAGCAATAAGATAGTCACGGTCACTTTATTTCTTTTGGACCAAATACGGGCCACTAAAGCGAGCTTGCAGACTGGAACCAGTGATTGGTGATAAAACCAACACTTTATCACCTGGAGCAAACACTGACACTGCATTTTCAAAAAGAGGTGCCAACTCAGGATCCATTCTCTGCGCACGTGCCACAGACACCTTTCCAAGGCTTACTTTATCAACTGTGCCACACTCTACCCCAACAGATAACTAGTCAATAGACGGAGGTGGGTCAACAGAATCCCCTAACTCCCCAGTAACAATAAAGCTATCAGACAAATCAATATCATCCTCCTCACTAACGGCTTGACGCCGTGACATGGCATGCCTGAGTGACATCGCGCTTTGGATGAAGTACAAAGCGATGCTCTTGGCTTACAAGACCACCACTGGTTCTGCACCAACATATCTTTGCTTGTTCTTACAGACCTACGCTCCTGCTGGGTCCCTGCATTCTTCAAACGAAAAATGTCTGGTGGTACCATGCCAAAAAGGAATAAAATCACTCTTGCGCACCTTCTCTGGATCCGTTCCACATTGGTGGAATGATCTGCCTGCTTCTACAAGATCAGCAGATTCTGTAGCCACCTTTAGAAAGCACTTAAAAACGCATCTCTTCCGTCAACACCTAACTGACAATCACTAAATTCTTCTTCCTTTCTACCTCTGCTCAAAAAAACCCCACAAACCCTTCCTATCCTTAGCTTTGTATACTGTGCTAGGCTTTAATCAGACTCGTTTTTTGATGCACTTATCCTTTTTGTTACCTTGTGTTGCTATATTGCTTCCATTGTCTAAATGTAAATGTAAATGTACTGTACAGCACAGATACAGATATTCTTGAGCCAGTTTATTCAGATAGGTGGTTACCACTGGAACAGCCGACACCTCAGGTTTCACCAACACCTTACCAGATCATTACCCAAAATAAAGTCCACTCCCTCAATTGGGAAACGTGGGCAAACCCACACAATCACAGGATCCATAATCAGATCTGACTCGAGATATGCAGTATGCAGCGGCACACCTAAATACCTCATCCCACAACCCCGCACCAGGACCCCAGAATCTACAGCAGCCTCCTTAGAGAAAGGCAACACCGCACTCAACATAAAGGATTGCGATGCTGTTGTACCCCTCAAAATAGTCACTGGAACCTTACCACCCTCCCTAGTTAAAGACAACCCCTACATTAAAAAGGGAGCATGAACTTCAAGCTCAGACTTCTTCAATCAAAGCACACACCAGGTGATCCTTTATTACCTATTTTCTGCCTTGCTTACTGACAACAATGTCAAACCTCTCCGCAATGAGTTTAAGATTATCTTTAGTACACCCCTCCAAAATCACATGTCGGGTCACGAACAAAGTCCTCCATATTAAACTCCAGTGTAGAGAAAACTAACAAAACAATAAGTTTCCTTGGTACGGCATCCCCACACCGAACCACACACACCTTCAACAGCTGTTGGATGATCCCCCAAATACGTTAGGGCCGCAGTAAAAACCTTGGCTCAACTTGCAACCAGCAACATATAGAGAAAAGGACGGCATACCAGAGAACAAAATTAAAGGAAATACATTTATTTAAATAATAACATTAATTAACCAAAACAACTGGAGTCTGGAGGCCTGGCTAAGAAGAACAGAAGAAAAAGAGAGGAGGCCTGGGCCAACCACACAATGGGCCGTAGGACCCAGAACTACCAGCCCTCCAGCCGGGGGGGGCAACTGAACTAATACCTCAGGGAAAAAACACAAAGAAGACCAAGAAGGAGGGAAACAACGAAGATCTGACAAAGAAATAGGGAGAACACACAGACTATATACTCTCAGGGAAAGGGGAGACAACGAGGCACATGTGCACAATGAGACACAGGTGAACACAATCAGGGACAGGAAGTAAAACAGACAGACACAGAAGGGGACAGACACATACCAAAAACAACCAGGAAGAACCCAAAACACAGACTGAACAACCAATTTCAAAATAAGACAAGAACTAATACAATAAACCTACAGAACTCAGGAAGACTTGGAACAAATGTATAACCAAAAATACTCCACAAAAACCCCCAAAACACCCTATACACCAAAAACCATAACAAATATAGGGATTCAAGAGATCCAAAGATGGCCAAAGCAGGGATCTGTCATGGTCCTCCAAGAACTAGGCTAGTTCCTCCTTGTTTTCTCCCCTTCCCTGTGTCTTGTGAGTTCTTTGTTTTTTCCCCCTTGTCTGTGTGAGTTCGTTGCCTGGGCTTATCGTTCCTCTCTCGACTGCCAATCACCATCCACCTGGTTCTTACTCGTCACCTGCTGCACACCTGAGGCTCATCCACTAATCCAGACTCTATAGTACTTATACCCCATTATCCCCATACTCCGTTTTCACCAGATCGTCAGTTAACCTACGCGGTAACAGAATGCAGAATGGCCAAGAAAACTCTTGTTTATGATCTCTTATTCATGTGTTTTGGATTTATGCTGAACCTTGTGCTCAGACTTGCCTCTTGCCTGAAGATTCCATTGTCTACCAGCCTCACCACCACGCCAAGACAACACCTCGAACTATGGAGCTGTTCCCCTTTATCTCCTTTAACCCAAGTATCAGTAATAAACTGTGTACGGCTTCTAACCTCTCTCTCAGTGAAGTCATGCATTTGGGTCCTGCCTCTCACAACCACACAACAGAATACAAGTGAGCACAGGGAGTAAGTGGAAAGGAGAGGAAGCTGTGAAGTAAGAGGAGGTACGCCAGCGTTACAAGAGTTACATGAGTCAGAGCTAAACTAGGATCCTTTCAAACTCCCAACATCAACACCACCAAAGGGAAGGAAAAGCGTGGGCTAGTTCAGGAGGAGGTGAGGGCAGCAGTGTAGGAGGAGAGAATCTGCAATAAGGTGGGAATGAAGCAACAGGGAGCCTGGATGAGATGGGAGAATGCAGTTGAGAGGAAGATCACCTGGGTTGAGCCCATCACACAGCATCAAATTCTCATCCAGGCAGTGTACAATATGCTTCCCGGCTCATCAAACCTGCACATTTTGAGCAAAGCATATTCACCAGCATTTTCACTGTGCTCCAAGTGAGGAACCATGGAGCACATTCTCAGCTGCTGCCCAAAGGCACTTGGAGAGGGGTGGTACTGATGTACCCCTTTTCCACCAAGGTGGATCTGGTGCTAGTTCAGAGCTAGAGCCTAGCTAGCCTAACTGCAGCAGCTGGGCCCTGCTTCTGACACCAACGCTTAATACATTTTTATTTGTTAAAATTGACATGTTATTGTTAAAAATAAATGTACGTACTGTTCTCGTACTCTCCCTTATAATCTCCGTCTGTACAAACTACGGCGAACATAAATAGCAACGCAACGTCCGTGATTGTTGACGGTTTGGCGCTGCCACGCTAGCGTTACCAGGAAAGATGTGACGTATACAGTCACGTGAGACCTGGCTCTGTGCTGCTCTGTAGCCAGTGGAAACACAAACGGGTTCTTAGAAGGCTTATCATTTGAACCAACCAACTCCGAACTGGCACCTGCACTGGCTCTGAACCAGTACCTGGTTCATTTTGGTGGAAAAGGGGTAATGGAGGCATAACCACGTCCTGAAAGCCATTGCTGAAGCTATCTACAAGACCATTGCTGAAGCCATCAACATAGGTAATTGAGTGGGCTAAGCGTTCCCGCTCCACCAAGAAGGCCATTGCCTAAGCTTTGTCAGAGCTGGGGAGCAACTGAATCCCGCCGTGAATACATCTACAGGGACCCTGGCTTCTTCAAGGGATTGGTAGCTGATAGGGGACCTTGAACAGCAGCTGAAGTTCCCCAACCACATTGCAGCTACTGCCTTACACCCAGGCCTTGTTGTCTAACCTGAGACGACCAAGCAAGTCATGCTGCTGGTGATGTGACCAGATGTAGCTAGCTATCTGGACACAAGTTTGGGTCTGATCAGCCCCAGGTGGGTCATCTGGAGGAGGGTGTATGATTTTGAGAGACCTGAAACACCCAGTGATTCCTGGGACATCAATGAAGATGTGTCCAGAGGTATCAGTACATTTATTTTCACAACACATAAGTGAAAGAATATATAAAAAAATACTGGCACGCTACTGTTTCCCCCACTTTTATTTGACTGGTGTTTTGTCGATGGTCGCACAACACCTTGACAGTAGAACCAGCATGCTGGAAGCACCCCCTCAGTCCCCCTTTAGTCCTGCCCTCTCTCTCCTCTGCAAGCCTGGTTGTGCCATTGCTCACTTCTTATAAGCCAGAGCCACCTGGATGCTGTCTCTCTCGCCTGGTGATGTCTGAGACCAATTTCTTTCTTGGACCTCTGACACCAAGGACTCCCAAAGATCTCCAGAGTGACTGCCCTTGAAAGCCCCTGCAACCAACTTCCACTGGGAGGTTCCAGGCTATCCATCCCCTCTGCTGGCTTTCAAGGATGAGGGACTGATATTTTCCAAGCTTGCCCTTGTGTGCCTCCTCAATCCTTTCCTCAGAGGGTAAGATGTCAGGTCAGAGGTTTAAGTCGGAAATTACTTCTGGAAATTTGATTTGCCTACCAAGGTCAATTCTCATTTCCCAGTTGTTTAACATAGCAAGGATCCATGTACCCTTAGCAGCCTCCCCTAGTTCACCCTCACTATAATTTCAGCATACTGAAGCCGCTCTTACACCTTTCTCAGTCAGACTGGTGATATCTGCCTGCTGGACCAGCTCTTCCTCACTGTCCCACAGCATTATGGCTAACTGGACTTTTACCATCTTGTACTCCACGATTGATGTCCAGCTGCATTTGGATGTATTCAGAGAGATTTAGTCTATTTCTTAAGACTATATTAAGTATTGGTTCATTTGGTTTTGCTTAATTATTAAAATATTTATACTGATAGACTGTCCTGTTTTGTTTTTTTTGTAGTTTAGGTGGTAGTGTTTGCCTTTGTTTTCATAATGGTCCGATCAGCTTTTATATATGTCCTCCTTTGTGTTCTGTTTGTGAGGTCAGTTGTGTCATTTTAGTCTGCTCAGTTTGATTCAGTTTATGTTAAGTTACTACAGCCTGAGTTAAGTTCTTTTTAGTTGATGTCTTTTATGGATCCAGAACTTTATTGCATATTTTGAAAATCCACTTGTGACTCCTCATGCCTGTCCCTCACATCTGGTGGCAGCCGGTTGAGGAGACAAGGTTATTTTGTTATTTAAATTTATTTTTCCAACCCCTCCATTTTTTCGTGAACAATGCAGCATGGTGGAAGTTGGGCAGAGGTCCACCAGTGGACCAGTAGACCAAGCAGACTGTGAAGAGGAGGTGGAGTCTAGAGTTCATAGAGTGGCAACAGGCAGTGAGGGTGAAGACATACTGTAGCCAACAATAAGAGACCTGGCTGGTATTCAGGCCTTCATGGGGCAGCAGGAGGTCCAGAAGGTGCAACTGTAGGAGGAGGCTACAAGACAGGAGCATTGCACTGCAACATCAGTTTCAACTTCTGAAGTTGGAGGTTCAGGAGGTTGGAGGTTCTGGAGGAAGCATCCCTCCAGTAGATGGCTCATCAGGTCAGCCTCAATTCTCTCATGAGCCCAGAGTAGAAAGATTAACAGAAAATTGTGCTGTTGAACACTTTCTCATTACTTTTGAGAAAATTGCAGCAGTATGTTGTTGGATAAAAACAACTGCTGCTGACTGGTAAGACCAGAAGGGTCTATGTTCATATAGACATGGACAATTCTTTTTGATGATTACAAGGTAAAAACTGCCATTTTACAAAAGTATGACGTTAACCCTGAGACCGACAGGGAAAGATTCTGTTTCTTAAACATTGAACGTGGTGTGACCCTTACAGAGCTGTAAGTGCGGCTGAAAGAGCTGTATGGGATGTGGATCCTATCCAAAGGTAAAACGGTTATGGAAATTGGTGAAATCATTATCATGGAATGATATTTGGGAATATTTGAACTCATCAACTTTCTTCATTGGTGTTCCATCAAGAAAACTGGGTTTTGAATTAAACAACTAAAAATTAGGACTTCTTTTTATTCAATAAAAGTTTATGTGTAAACCTTTTTAGCACTGAATTGAAATCAGATTGTAAAACATTTTGGGAATGGAAAATATCAGCGCTACAGAAATAAATCTCAGTATCGTCTGCATAAAGGTGAATTTGAGAATTTGAACAAATTTGAGGAAGATCATTAAATGAAGATTGAAAATTATAAAGGAGCCAAGGATGAACCTGGTGATACACCTTTGCCTACACGTTTGAAGTCTGAGAACCTGCCCTGATAAGAAACACACTGCCATCTGAAAAGAAAATATGAGTTGAACCAAAGTAAGGCTTGTCTCGAAAAACCAATGGCATATTTGTCCAAATGCAAATAATAATCAATTAAATCGAACGCTTTGGTTAGATCAATAAATATGGCACCTGTTTGCATATTAGAGTTGAATGAGGATGTTATATCTTTTGTGAATTTTAGAAGAGCAATCGTAGTAGAAAAATGTGGTCTAAAGCCAGACTGAGAAGGAGATAGGATGTTAAAGTAAGTTAAATATTGTGATAATTGATTAAAAAAAAGTTTTCTAATATTTTTACTATGTTGTTTATTATAGATATAGGCCTATAGTTATTCATGTCATGAGGATCATCACTTTTGTTCAGAGGGGTAACTCTAGGACATTTCCATGACGAAGGGGTGGTGCATGTTTGTAAAGATAAGTTAAATAAATCAGACAGGAGGTATTCCAAAACATATGAAGCCATTCCATAATGTCCAGACCATCTGGGCCGGCACCTATATTTGAATTTAAAATATCAATAATCTGCTGAACATCAGTAGGACTAATGGTTCTAAAGGAGAAGGAATTACAATGAATAGAATTAGGATTTGATCACAAAGAGGCAGATGATACCGATCTAGAAAAATACTGACTAAAAGCATCGGCAATAATTTTAGGGTCACGAACATTTTTATTATCAATTCTTACTAAGTCTGTTTGCTTTTTGGGAGATTTAAAAGTTATAGTATTAATTGTGTTCCAAATTTTTTTGGGATTACTAAAGTCTGTTGATAAACAATCCTTAAAGTAGGTAGCTTTAGCATTACGTGTTTTAGTTGTACAGATATTTCTCAGTTTTTTATAAATATTATGATCAGATGAATCCCTTGTTGGACAAGATTTTTCCCATGCTCTATATGTTTGTTTGTAGAGGTTTATTAGATCACCATTAATCCAATAATTAATGGTTACTTTCCAGGCATGTTTAACAAATGGAATTAATTGAAATCTATGGCAGTTTATGTTGACTATATCTTGAATATAGTTCAGAGTTCATATTTTTATATTGTCTAACTTTGGAGGATGGTGAGGTATTCATATTTTCCATACACATACCATAGAGTGATCACTTAAACAGTCTGGCAGTACACCAGAAGAAGTGATTCTGTCAGTATGTGAAATTAAAATCCAGTCTAAGAGGGATGAAGATTTAGGATCAACTCTTGTAGGTTCTGTTATTAAGTTTATACTACCAAATTAATTAAGAAAAAAAAAAGCCAGCTACCTGGAAGGTTTGCCAAGAACACACACTGGCAAAAAAAACCTCAGTACCACCAGAGGGTGGGAAATTCTCCTGGAGTGGAAACCAGCTGTTAAACCCAAGACAAAGCTGTAATATTGCTGTCACCAGAAGACAAGCTATGCAAGCAGAACCTGCCCCAACCCTCAGGGCCTTGCATTGTTGCCTATGGTGTTGAACTGGAGACACAAACTGTGAAATTTTCAGAAACCATGTAGCCAGAGATAAATTCAAACACATGGTTGTAAAACTACCAGTTGAGCCCTATACTTAGGTTTTCAAAGACCTATAAATCCAATGCAGCAAACTGTTCCAACTTGGTCCACTTTTTTGATGAAAGCTACAGAGAGGGAGCCAGACACTCCCGATAAGACAAGGGATGAGTACTTCATTCAGAATGGTGTACTTAAGCGTCAGCTGGGCCAGGTTAGGCATCTAGTGGTCGCTTAGGAAACCTGAGATGCTATACTTACCTTGGGCCACTCTATTCCCTGGGCTGGCCATTGTTGTGACTCAGCGGATGAGTTCATTTGCTATGGGTAATTTTAACTGAGCTTTGTAAAAAAGACTGCATTCCCTTTTCCCCCACAATCCCTGAGACTGTAACACACCATTGACTTCTGCTGGACGTGTGATCCTGGAAGTCCCCAAGTGGATATAGCAGGGTTACGATCCCTGCCTCCTCCTCTTTGGCTGCCTCTTCTCTCCCAGCGCGCCCAGCCAAACCGAGGTGTACGCACGCTCTCTTATTTCCTCTCTACCCACGCGGACCTGCCGTTTCTCCTGCTGGCCTCGAGCCAGAAGGCCGCAATGAAGGGGCCTGCCTGCCTCCCTGCAGAACTAAACTCTCTGATCTCTTACAGCGGTGATGTGACGTCCTGCGTAAGATCGTTGCTTCAACAAGCTAGTGGCAAGCCAGCCGGCTAGCTTTAAGAAGGAACCGAGCCCGTTAGTGTGAGGCTAACCACACTGGGCATAACTGGCCACAGGAGCCAAGACAGACAACGTCTCCCAGCACATCAACAGCTGCTTCCAAAGTAAAACCACGAATTTTTCGGACAGACGCTGGCCGCGGAGCAACACCAATCAAAATGGAATGGTAACAAACATGGTGCTTAGCGTAGTACAGAACTGTTTAGTAACTTTGCATATGTGACCTTGCTGATGTGATGTCTTTAAAATGTATGGTTGTGACTCTTTACAATCTGTTAGTTTATCTGGTAACCACTGCTGAATTGATGATAGAATTGATGCTACACACAGGATATTTCCATGCTAACTAACTCCTTTTAATGAGGCACAATTAGCTTACAGGTCACCTTTACCTGCTAGCACACAAACACAAACCCCTAGCTGGCCTCCAGCAGGGGCCACGCTTGTGCTAATACATCTTTAGTGAGTCAACTCTCCTAGACATGGCTTTCCACCACCTTTAGATGTCCCTTTGTCTAGCCTTGCAACTAATACATTAGCTCCACAATGCTGAAGCTAATGTAACTAGCTCACTCCTATCTTTTATGGTCCCCGCCATCTTGACAAAGCATTCTTTGTTGATCCACATTTCGTCCCCACACACACATGCATACACACACACACCTTTTTGTCTGTAGTTTAGTATATTTAGTTAGTCTTCATAGTGTGTTTTTACTTTGTTTACTTTTGTAAATAAATGATTGTGTTTAATTATGCTGGTCTCTTTAATGTCTCACAAGAGTGAATAATTTGCCAACCTCTTCTATGTTTGAATTCCACATCCTACACCTACTAGCTATTAATGGTAATTCTGGTTAATTTAAAGCATTATTTACGATTATCTTTGATAATCCTGATAGCTAAGTCTAACTAACGGTACAACCATATAGTTGGCAAATACCAACGTTAATGGAACCCCGTATGTGAGGCATATATACTGTAGTGGGTAAACCCCAAGAGCATCTAGGGACAAGACCACTACTCGCATTAAAAGTCATTTCCACTTGCGGCTGGCTCTAGGCATGGGCAGAGGTTGGTTGAGTCCACCCAAACGTCTGTCTTGCCCACCCAATCAGAATGCAAAGACAGCATTAATCTTTTATTTTTACGATCTGTGCATTGTTTAAAAGGAGTCCAAGATAGGCGGTGTGCTGAGACGTTTGAAGGAGGGCTGTAGACTGCCCCAACCAATCAAAACACCAGAAATTGCAGTATTTTTATTGGCTGAAAGCAACTTACTGCATTCCACACTCACGTGGCGCACGTTTAGTCTTAGTCTGTTAATGGCTCTGGCAGCAGTGACTGTGATGTGGCCACTGTTGTTGTTTCAAAAAAAAAAACAGTAAAAAACAGGTATTACGTGAAAAGCATCAGAAATGTGGTTAAATTTCTCGGTAAATGAGCAAGGACTATGTGGAACCATAGAAACGTCAAACAATGATACATCTGCAGACCTCTTTCTTAACTTGTTTGAATACATATTAGAAAAAGATTAATTTCTAAAAGATATAGTAAAAGGCATACCAAAACATGCAAAGTATACATACAAAGTTTATGTCTTAATATGGGTGAGAGATGTAAAAGAGAGTTTTTGGCTGTGTCATGCACCAAGTGGCATAAAAGACGGAGACAGAGAGAAAATCGTGGTTACATCCTGGTGCCTCTTCCTCGGAACACATCTGTGAGGGAATAGGTGAGCAGTTACATCTACGAAAAAGAACTTTGTTACCAGTAGAGGATATGAGCACAAAGAGGATTAACCATTATCCGGTGACAGAGAATCAAATATTTGGACGGAAGTTCCTTTTTTGCTCACTCTGTGGACATGGACGTGAGATACTGAGAACAGCCTTGTGAGCTATGGACGGAGCAGTGAACTGTTCATCAGAGACTTGGTCCTCTACAGGAAGAGTTGGATCGCTCTGCCCAGAGAAACTACTCGCTCCCTCACCCAAAAGCAGATAACTATTGAATTTAAACTCAGCTGATTTATTGTTTTTATGATTTATTCTATGATTTATTTTATGATTCATTCAAATGATTTAATTGAAGTCTGCAATGTGAATTGAGTTTTTTACTGCCCTTGCTAAAGCTTATTGCAATAAATAACCAAATTATAGTTAAAGTATTTGTGTGACATTGATTATGAGTTCATCGATGGTTGTAAAAAGTTGGTGTGTGCATAACATCTTACAGGTTCTTACAGGTTACTCTAGCCAATCAAATTAACAGTCCCTTGGGGTTCACCCGAACCACTAAAACCCATCCTAGCCCCATAACAAGAGCCCAGATTATTTAGAGGAGAGCTGCCGTTAACGAGCGCGACTGATAGTGGTAGCTGATGCACCAGGGCTATTCGGTCTGTTGCCGTATCAGAGGAAGCAGGGTAGACCCTCAGACGTAGGCAGTTAGAAGCTAGGAGCGCTCCTCGCCACCATCTTAAACAGTCCTTATTAAATACTTTAGGGTAATACTCTGAGAGTCTAAGGATCGGACCCTAGAAACGGAGAGCTGGTTCAGTACCTCCCGTACAGGGGTTAACCGGGATCTGACACTTGGCACCCAACGTGGGGCACGAAGGAAAGTTCCATCGTGTCCTAAAGACGAACCCCAGCGGAGAGCAAGCCGTTGTTTGTGAAAGATGACCCGAGAGAGGCGTGCAGCAGTGAGGGAAAACTGCTGGAGCGTCCAAGAAAGGCAACGCCCGGCAGAGAAGCCGGTTTGCTGGGTGGCAAGCCAGGACTGAAGGAGTCGCCAGCTCATCCACTGGCGTGATCCGGAGAGGACTGCAAAAGTCACCACCCCCGCAGGAACTGCTGAAGCAGGCGGGGTAGAAGAGCAGCCGTTGAGGGACAACATGCCAGGTCCAGTCGATGCCGCTGAATAGCCCAAAGAGTCTGCTAGACTCGAGAGGCTTCGAAAAGCAGACGACTCGAGACGACAAAGACAAGACATGAATGAGGAAGTAACCTCACCAAAAGCAACTTTGCCTGGGGCAAAGAGTCCCAGTGCTGTCGGGTCTGGAGCTCTGGCGACACCCGCAGCAGAACACTGCATCTCATGTATGGTGATAATGAGAGGTGATGGCTACGACACCTGGCATCCAACAGTGCAGGACTTCCTACTAGGATGTAATCCCAGGAAGGAGGACATCCTTGAGCAAGAAGTGGACCCTGCCAGCAGAGACCAGGGGGTGAACTACTCCGAGAGAACAATGATGGCCAGCTAGTAATAGTGATGGACAGTCCAGCCATGCCAAAGAAAAAAACAGACACCGTAGAGTGGCTGAAGTGGTGGGTTCACGTTCTGGAGGAATGGAAAGGAGGGAACATAAAACCAGTAGTGAGTCCCTCCGAGGGGTATGACCCTATAATAAAGATGACCAGTGAAGCGGGGAAAGGATCAGTGTTGGTAGGAACCAACACTAGAGCCGCCGCTCACTATAAAGAATGTGACGAGACATCCACGCCAGGATTAGAGACAATTCCACTGCCAGGCATGATATCCAGCTATGCCACCCCATGTGTACGACAAGTCGTGTCCATCTACGAGACAGCAGGCAAAGAGTTACCAACGGGCACAAGGGAGCAGTCCAGGCGCTAGGGGAAAGCAAAGTTCAAGACAGCAGAAATGCAGCCGAAAGGATTAGAAGACTGGGCTCCTGCCTCGGAGCCGATACCCCCTGAGACACGCAGGTTCAATCTACAAGCTGGACTCAAGTTATATCAATACATTGGTAGTCCGTGGGACATCAACACTGATGGTTTGGTAGTTTTTACCAATGCCAACCTGAAGATACACAACAGCAAGTTCTGCAAAAGTCTAGCGGGACAGGCTGGAGAAGAGTATCAAAAAGAAGTTAAGCAAATGGCCAGGTGCCAAGCTAACAAAGCAAAACATGTGGCAGTAACAAGCGGAGCAGAGCTCCCCTACTATGCTGTCATACATCTGTTGATAGATGAGTATGGAGGGGCCGAATAGTTTTAAAAATATCAGAAGAAGATGCTAACGGCACTGGAAAAGGGAATAGACCAGGCAAACGAGCCATGTTTGAGAAGGATTGTGCTGTGCACCGACGGACTGAGATCAAACAACCTGCCATGGGAAGAGGCAGAGAAGGCAGCAATGGCCGTCATCAAGCTTCATACGCATATGTCTGGGACCTTTGGCTCTGTTAAGGAGATTGTTGTCGTGACCTCACTAATCCAAGACCGAGAACAGAAAAATAAAATATTAGCAGCAATGCCGGCAAGCGAAGTCAAGATCAAGCCGAAAGCAGAGTCGCAACGGGGGAAAGAAACAGTAAAGTCTTCCCCGCGAATAGAAGAAGTGCTGCAGCCTAAATTTGAGCAAGAAGCAGAAGGGGTAAGCCGCACACCAGAGCGAGGGGAACAGTTTAGTTCCTCCTTCCAGACCCCCCGTCGAAAGAAAGGAGACTGGGAGGTAGATTGCCCACCGAACCTTGAACCAAAAGGAGTCAGAGCATCTGGCTCGAAGGCTTCAGAGAAAACACCATGGCTCAGGATGAGAGAGGGCCCCTCTAGGCAGAAACGAAGTTAGCTCCTCTGAGAAAGACGAACATGACAATGAAACAGATGGGAGCCTAAGCTCTTGTCGCAGGGTAAATGGAAACAGAACACAAACAATTGAGAATAGGAAGAAGTAGAGGAGTGAAGAAACCAGTGGAAATAATCAATGTGCATCGGACCTCCGAGAGGATGGCCAGGGATGTGACATGGGGACCGGTGATGACTAAACATGGTAGGCAAGCCTACATGCCTGAAGTTGGACAAACAGACTACGACCTCCCAGTAACTTGGAGCAATAGACTGGACGAGATGCAAGAACTGAAGGTGCGTGCCACCATAGGGGAATGGGCAAACATATTGATGATGCCGTCCTATCCCATATTGGTAGCCCATAAAGAACTAACCAGTAAGATCAGAGCAGCATACCTGCCGAGTACTTGAAAGATGTGTGGCCCCTGGTCGATGACCCACAATACCTTACAACAAAAGGACACCTAAAGGTCCAGCTAGCAAACGGGATCGTAGAGAGAATGCCATTTGGGAAATGGAAAGGAGTAGTGTGGTTGAAAGGCCCATATGACCTGATCACCGTAAGAGATTTGAGAGAAATGGGCAAACTAAAAAGAGACCGAGGTTCGCTCAAGTGGCGCCTGGTTAAGCTACAATCAAGACTGGTCAGGATAGGGCCAACAGAAGATGAACCATCGCAAGGAAAATGGTGCAAGCCAGTAGATGTTCCATCGGTGATCGAGCAGAAGACACAGGAAAGCGACTTCTCCCCGGCTGGGAAGGAGAGGCTAAAACAGATAATATCTGAGGCGAATGTAGCCATATTCAAGAATAACTGTGGGGATCTGGGGACCAAGTACCTCCATCCGATCGAAGGAGGAGTACACCCGCCAGTTCGACAGTACTCCTTGAATCCTGGAGCCGTCGAAGAAATGGACCTAATTGTGAAAGAGCTAAGAGAATTGGGAATAATCAGAGAGGAGCCGAACCCAATAACAAACAGCCCAATACAGGCAGTAAAGAAACCTTAAACAGCAGAAGGAGGTTGGAGGCCTGTAATCAACTTCAAGGCCCTCAACCGAAGAACAGTAGCCAACAGGACTAGCCTGATCAACCCACAAGGGGCGCTAAAAACGCTGCAAGTCAAGAAATTCAAATCTTGCCTTGATTTGGCAAACAGATTTTTCTCCCTGAGGATATCTAAGCAATCCCAAGGTAAGACCACCTTCACGCACAAGGGAAAGTCATATGTATGGAGGCGCCTCCCCCAAGGATATCGCAACTCATCCGCGGTCTTCCAGTCAGCGGTAATGGAAGTGCTAAGCGACTTGGGAGCAACCGTCTACTTTGACAATGCTTTTATCGCAGATGACACAGAAGAGGAGCACCTTGAGAAGCTGTAGAAAGTGGTGGAGAGGCTCTCCGAAGCTCAACCTCAAGAAATGCCAGTTCGGACAGTTCCAGGTAAATTACCTGGGATTCCAGATGTCTATGGACCTGGGGCTGTATCTTTGAGCAAGACACTGAACCCCAAAATGCTCCCGAAGCTGTGCCTTCGGTGTGTGAGTGTGGGTGAATTATTAGTTTAATTTGTACTGATGGGCAGTTAGCTCCTGCCATCAGTGTATGAATGTGTGTGTCTGGGTAAATGTGATCTGTAGTGTGAAAGCGTTTTGAGTAGTCGGACAACTAGAAAGGCGCTATACAAGTACAGTCCATTTACATTTAGTCTCGGGTCGGTCGTTCAGAGTATCCTGGAGAGACGAGGTCTCGGAGTCCCAACATCTCAATACAGGGGTGCCGCAGCGCTCGGTGTTTGGTCCCCTACTCTTCTCCATCTACATGACATCCCTCGGCTTGGTCATTCAGAAGCATGGCTTTTCCTATCACTGCTATGCGGATGACACGCAGCTCCACTTGTCGTTTCAACCTAACGATTCAACTGTTTCTGCTCGCATCTCGGCATGCCTGAGTGACATCGCGCTTTGGACGAAGGACCATCACCTGCAGCTGAACCTGGACAAAACGGAACTACTTGTGATACCGGCCAACCCAAAGATTCACCACAACCTCTCCATTCAACTAGGCTCATCAACCGTTACTCCGTCCAGCACCGTCAGAAACTTGGGGGTGGTAATTGATGATCAACTAAACTTCAAAAGCCATGTCGCCAGCACCACCCGGTCCTGCAGATTCATCCTCTACAACATCAGGAAAATCAGACCTTTCCTATCGGAGCAGTCTACACAAGTCCTAGTCCAGGCTCTTGTCCTGTCCAAACTGGACTATTGCAATGCACTGCTGGCTGGACTCCCTGCTTGCACAACCAAACCTCTGCAGATGATCCATTCCAGTTCCATTGTCTTCCTCATATGTAAGTCGCTTTGGATAAAAGCGTCTGCTAAATGACTAAATGTAAATGTAAATGTAAATGTACAACGCAGGGAGGCGAGGACAATGGGTCACAGGCCTCACCATTAAGAGCACCATGCCATAGGGCTCAGTGTGCACGTATGTAGCTGGTCCCATGGGAGTAACTGGTAAAAAGGGTGAAAAATACCTCTTGGTACTTGTGGATTCAATGTCAGGGTATGTGGTAATCAAACCAGTAAGAAGAGCTAATGGCAGCAGTGTTGTGAGCATGCTTGATCAAGTTTGCAGTACCCAAGGGGTGCCCAAAGAACTACGGACAAACAATGGAACGCATTTCCTCAATGCCCAGGTGGACCAGTGGAAACATGGAGTGATGAGAGTCTACTCGCCACCCTACACACCACAGGCCATTGGGGTTGTGGAAAGAACCATCGGTCTGATAAAGAACTGGATTAGTAAAAATGCCAATTGCAAAGAGTGGAGCACGAAGGCAATGGAGATAGGAAAGGCCCTGAACGACAGGCATTGAGTCCACAGGCCCTCCCCCTCCAAAGAGCTAAACCAACGCCCATTTACCTCACAGGAAATGGGGCGGGGCTCAGACAGTAAGAAGATCGTACAGGACCTGAAAGTCCCCTTAAAAGTTGGACAAAGAGTGTGGATCAAGGCACAAGACCATCCATCAAACACTGCAGTAAAAGCTAAGTACAAACTTTCGGACATCATAAAGCAAGTACTCGACAGCAACACAGTGTTGCTAGAAAAGAGAGGGATCCAAGGAGTGGAGCAGTTTAAACCAATTTCAAGCTAGAAGACAACCAGGAGCCAGAGAATGGCCAATGGCACACAACCCCTACCACCCTATGTCAGATTGGCTACTGTCTATGGGGTGGTTGCCATGTGAAGAACAACCTCGGGGCTCTGGGCAGGTAAAGCCCTGAAGAAATTGAGTTTTGCCAAAAAGGGATTCCTGTTGGAGGAAAGTGTCAAGACCAGGTGCCTCAGGCTGCAATAACCCTCCAAGGGGTGAACAAGAACCAACCGGGTGCCCCTCAGCGCCACCAATGTATCCCATCCTGAGCACCGGAGCGGTCGGGGAACATGGACTGGAAGAGGGACCCAGGAGACGGTCAAGGCTGGAAGAAGCAATCCAGCAAGCCTGGCCCTACAGCCCTCTCAATGGGCAGGTGATGTCACCTCCATTTGCCACAACCCAAGTACCACTAGTAATGAGAGTGTACCGAGACCCAGCTAAGTAAGGGTACATCTCAGATGGAGAAAAACTGCTGGATGACATGAGTAGCATGGCACAGGAACAAGGATGGGAAGGACCATGGGAATTGGTCACCTGGGGCAAACTGATTAATGAGATAATTAAGGATCCAGAGATGATCCTATAATAGTCTCACATTCCAGGACCTCTGGAAAATGCTGTCCGCACTGGAAGATCTACCTGAAGTCCCTAGTTAAGAGGGGGCTAGACGCACAAATTTGTATTATTGTGTCACTGGTCTTGATGCATGGGGAAATTCTGGCGCAAAAGCCAAAGCTAAGAGTGTTGAATTTGTCATCACACCAGAAGCATGGCAACATAATGGTTTAATGCAAACTCCCACAAGACCAGATCAGACCGTGAAAGTTAAAGTGTCAGTACAGATGGTTATGGTCCCATTCAAAGGAGTGTAGTCCGTTGGAGCTGACGTTGAAGTGGTGGAGGACTTGGTACGTTTATCCGCTGAAGATCCCGGCACAGGAAAGCCAGGAACTGCGAGACGCCTGAAAGATTGGGCCCAGCGCTCCTTGCCCAGCAATCAGCGATCGAAAAGAATATTCGAGCCGAAGCATTAAAGACAAAGAGAAATAGAAGCTCCAAACAACTTTGAAATTACAAAAGAAAATGGAAGTGAGAATCGCTACAATCTGCAGGATGGAGCAAACTCATCTCATCCAAGAAGAGATGCCAGGTATCTTGCTTGGGCACATCAGATTAGATCAGTGTGTAGCAAACTGAGCAATAATTAATGTATGCACTTTTTCTTGCTACTCCAAGGCCTGGGCTTGAATGGTTGATTGATTTATTATTGTTATTTTTTAGCCTATGGAAAAGGGTTTTTTATATATTTAAATCAGAAGGCTGCAAATAGAAAACGATTTAAATTTAAATTTTATTTAAGAAATTGAATGCCAGTGATGTGTTTTTTTAATTTGCACTCTTAAGCTATATATTGTATGGTAAGAGTTGCTTGTTCCATATTCACTGTTAAAGCAAAACTTGTTTGGGTCCATATTAAAATATTAATTTGTTCAATGGTGGCCCGCGACTTTGTTCAAGTTTAAAATTTTGGCCCACTGTGTATTTGAGTTTGACACCCCTGGCTTAGATGAAGAAATTGTCAAGGTTAGTTGAATAAGCTTGACAGGAGAGAAGCATTCAAAGTATACATCAGGTTTCACAGCTCTTTCTAAGGCTTCTATGTTTTAAGATAGATCAATTTTTTCTCTAATATTTAAAATCTTATAATTAACAATCAACAATCAAGTCGTTACTACTGAGGGCTATAGGAATACATGGTTCAGTGGAGCTGTGGCTCTCTGTCAGCCTGGCTACAGTGCTGAAAAGAAACCTGGGGTTGTTTTTAGTTTCTTCTATTAATGATGATTAGTAGGTTGCTCTGGCATTATGGAGGGCTTTCCTATATATTTTAAGACTATCTTGCTAGGCTAAACAAGATTCTCACGGATTGTTGAAATGCCATTTCCTTTCAAGTTTTTGTGATGTTGCATGATTCAAGTAACTCTTGTACCAAAATGACTATAATTTGAACCAGCTACAATCAAAGCCTGCATTACCTAAACCATGAACTAGATCATTCATGATGTCCAAATTAAAGCTATAACCATGTTAAGTAATCCTTGCCTTAATGAGTCACAGCCTAAGTAGCTCATGCATTCTACTGAGCAAAAGTAAATGAGGCATGAGGCTGGAGACAGTTGCTCACCAAGATGTGCACCACTGACCTTGGACACATTTGTCTGACTGGTTCTTGCAGTTTCTCCAGATTGCCTTAATTTGCTGTGGCCAAACTTCTCCTTACTACATCCCACTTTATCGTTGTCAACCTAGGGGTGCACGCTCTGATTTGAATTATTGCCTCAGAGACATGTGCCATGAATGCTAGTTGAAACATAAGCATCAATTACCAAAGACAACTATAAAAGCTTTGTTTGCACTAACAACCTTTTGACAATGACAAAATGTGTTATTCCTGTCTGGATAGGACACATTGCTAAAAAACATTGATTAGCATGTTTTTTTACGACATACATTTAGTATGCACATAAAAATGGACACTTGTAATATCTCCAGTGTTAAAGATACTGTTTAAAATTTTTTGCAGATTCATTTACAAAAACATTTCCCTCCAGTTTCTTGAGGAAAGGATATTTTACTATCAACATCTTTGCAGCTTCCATGTATTCCAAATTTGTGGGATACCTATGACAGGAAAAGAAATGTAAATGAATGGAAGGTCACCCACCCTGAAAGAATCAAGCGCCAAGACAAATACTAGCAAATTTTCATATGGGCTATTATGGTTTTCTACAGAGCCCTTCTGTTGACATTGGTGGAAATTATATAAATGTGTAATAACTTCTCTGTGGTATTATGTTATGGTGCAATAACAATGTTAACGCTACTGAAGGGCAAGAGGAGCTTACTCTCCAAGCTCTAGGCTATTAATTCGCCAGGTACAATAACTGCTTTCGCCTGTCAGGACTTGGACAGCGTACAGTGCACACAATCCAGTAGTTTAGAGGGTATGTGTGAAACAGTGAATTAGATTCAGCTGAGACTACTTTGTGATTTTGTTAAGTTTGTCAGATTTGATTGGCCTATGATTTTTTTCATTATTAGCATACAAAATAATGTTTCTGTGACTGATTGTCTGCTGGGCCTTCTTTTCAGTAAACCTGCAAGTTTTAAGCAGTAAAATATGAACAACAAACTCTGACTGTGAACTTATAAATTGTCTTACATTTTGATGTTTCTAAATGATACATTCAAAATGGAGAGAGAGGAAGATGCCTTCCTGCAATTTCTGCTGGACCGTGGAATTCAAGAAGAAATCATAAACAAACTAGAAAATGACAAGGTATTTCCCCAAAAGTATCTACACAATTAAGAGTGCCCTGCAGAGTTTAACTGTGATATATATATGTGAACATGGTTACACCCACAATCTTCCAGAAGGTGGAGAGATCCACCTCCAGTTGGATTTTCTGTATGTTTTACCATATCGCGATGTTCAACAATGTTCACAGGAAATCACATGGTAAGTTTCAGTCTACAGCCAGTTAGTAGTTTGAACAATCATACAGTTGTGTAAATTGTAATTATTTAACAATAAATATTTATAATAGTATAATCTTCTTTTCCTTTCGGCTGTTCCC